>APFE031727681.1:0-13580 GCA_000404065.3 Pinus taeda | reverse complement strand
TTTCATAAACATCTTTTGGTAAAACGTTTGTAATAAAATATATATATATATATTAATTTTATTTTAATAACAAAAGATAAGAGGGTAATGTTTTTAATTATATATTTTATTAATAAATTATAATAAATCTCTTTAGAACTCTAAATAATGCATTGCACAGCAAGAAAATTAAATTATTTATGTTTGCGTCGGAAATGAGAAAAATAAAATTGAAAGCATGACTGCCACGTGAAGTACATGAAAAAAAACAAATCAAACGAACTGGTTATAACCGAACCAGCAACTTTTATTTATAAAATGAGTTTATATTACTGGACTTGGATCTCCAAAACTAGAGAGCAAACGCAACGACTTCTCATGGTAATAATACACTTATGTATTACTTTAACTGGACTTCGATCCCCAAAATACGCTTCTAGGGTTCAAACACAGATTTAATTTAAAGAAGTAATTCTATGTCCAATAGACAGACAGAGAAATCATCCCCTCTCCTCTGGTAGAGTAAACCATTCGCTACGCCTCAACGTACGTACGTGTTTTCCATTCACGAAGCATGGCTGGACAATCAGCTACATCTCCCTGCAAACCCCTCATTATTCATTTGTTGTTATTGCTGTCCCTATTACCATTGATGCAATGCAGGCCGCTTGGGCGCAAGGTTCCAGTGCCTGAGCAGAAACCCGCTGTTGGGCGCAAGGTTCCAGTGCCTGAGCAGAAACCCGCTGTTGGGTTGAGAATAGATCTGGTGCATAGAGACTCATGGCTTTCCCCATTCTTTCCAGGGAATATTACGTCCACTGAAAGGGTTAAGCAAGCAGTGCAACGCAGTCAAGCAAGGGTTCAAACACTACATAAATCTGTAGTTCTAAAGGCTGCTGCTCAATTAGCTCATAAAAGTGCAAGAATCCAAGCTCCGATAAGTGCAGGAAGTGGAGAATTTTTGATGGAGGTAGGAATTGGTGAGCCGCCTTTATCGTATTCTGGAATTCTAGACACAGGCAGTGACTTGATATGGACACAGTGTTTGCCCTGTGATTATTGCTATAATCAATCCTCTCCAATCTATGATCCTATCCAGTCCTCCACTTTCATGACCGTCCCATTCGATAGTTCTGAGTGCCAGGCAAAACCTAATATGGGTTGCAACGCTGATCATCTGTGTAATTACAGGTATGCGTATGGTGATGACTCCTTCAGCACAGGGACCCTCTCAATTGAAAGGTTTACCTTTTCATCAGAGTCAGTCTACGAGATTCAGTTTGGTTGCGGCGTAAACAATGAAGGCCACTTCGGCCAAACAGGTGGAATGGTAGGCTTCGGACGAGGTGACTTATCTTTAATTTCACAGCTTGGTTCAGTAGGAGGTGATAAGTTTGCTTACTGCCTCACGTCTTTTAATGATTATCCTTCCCGAGGCAGCCCTTTGTTTATAGGTCACACTGCTACTTTCAAGGGCGCGGCTGCTGTCAGTTCAACTCCTTTTATTCAAAACAGCGCAGCATCAAGTTCCTATTATCTTTCGTTGTTAGGAATTAGCCTTGGAGGTGCACTAGTGGATATCCCCGATGATTCTTTTGATATTGATCAAAACGATGGTAGTGGCGGATTTGTGATAGACTCTGGAACCACTTTCACATTTCTGTATGACGGTGCATATCAAGTTTTGAGGAAATCCTTAATCTCTTCTTCCACTCACTTGGAGCAAGTGGATGGGTCTGAAATCGGACTAGACCTCTGTTTTAACGTTCCAGCTAATAACGATTTTAACTTTCCCACTTTAACATTCCACTTCGAGGGAGCAGATTATAATGTGGAGCCAGAAAACTACATGTACGTTGATGCCAGTGGTGTTATCTGCCTGGCAATGCTACCTAGTCCAAACATGTCCATATTAGGCAATTTTCAACAGCACAACTACCAAATTCTCTATGACGTCGCCACCAACATGTTCTCTTTTGCACCCGCAGTTTGCGATGCCTTGTAAGCGAGCCCATGCGTTTTCTCCCTCGTAGGCTATCAGATTAGATGATTAAAGTGGGTTGTTGCCGGTCTTTGAAAAAAAAAATTGTCATAGAATTTTATGTTTCTTCCTAGGATTTCGTTCTGCTCGATTATCAGCATATGTAAACACTTTTTGTTCAGACTATATGCAAATATGTAATTAGCAAGGTTGTTTATGTGATTTCAAATTCATTGAGCCATGAATTCTTTAATTAGCAAGGTTGTTTATGTGATTTCAAATTCATTGAGCCATGAATTCTTTACTGTGTATGGAATATTGATCAAATTCATTAAACTATGGATTGTGTATGGAATATAGATAATTTAATGAAAGGCTAATGTCATTATAGGTTGTTACTGATTCAATGGTATGTTCAAGATAATATTAATTATTAAAATACTAAAAGTTAAAAAAGAATAATCCCAAAATAAAATTGTGGAAAGACAATAAGGTTTTTTTTTCAGATTGAACATTGCATTTATAATTTGTAATGTAACACATTACTGATGCCTGTTTTCTTGAAGCACAAGAATGGACTGAATCCTGCCATGTCATTCAAAGAGATAGTTAAGGCCCTCAACTTTGAGGTAATCTGTCCAATAAATAAAATCTCATTTACTCAACTTTGATTTTTGGCCAAAGAGGCATCCAATGGCCCAGGACAAAATAATATCATTTACTGAAGTTGCCTAAGAAATATATGAGGAAATTCCAACACATTGATTGAGTGGAAGTTCAGTTGTCATGTAGTGATTGGACTATTGACAATTAGAGTTGACTAGACTCCCCCTACAGTGAGCTTTAGCTTTAGCTCTTTCACTAGATAGACTGATTTCTTAATGACCTTTGTTTATTTTTAGCATAACTATTTATGTAATTACATCTATAATATCATTGTAAGAATTAAACTTATGCTTTTGAGAATTATCTTTAATGAGAAACTTGAGTACCTCAGTGGTCAAATGATACGTTAAGAAATTGGTCCAATATAGAGAGGGTCACACAATCAAAACTAAAAACATACCCATATTAGTGATGAAGTTATATATTTCCAAGGTTTATGACTAGATTTCATGGAACGTTTCAAAAAAATTATTGGTTTTCATTGGCTTTGACATAAACATGGTGAATTGGATTATCAATTGTGTTAATTTCTCCTCATTTCTAATATTAATGAATGGGGAAGGATCTAATATATTTAGGCCCTCTACAGGACTTTGACTAGGGTGTGCCCTTTGTCTATACTTAGTTTTAATAACTTTAGAGTATCTTAGTTGGATGATAATTAGGTCTAGATAGTCTCAGCCCATTCAAGTGATTTTGATGTGAAAAAACTTACAAGTCACTCACCTATTACTTGTGGAAAATGTACTTTATTATTATATTGTAATGATAGTGAAGGTGAGTGATTTAAATGGATCATACAATCATTTTGTAATGTGACTAGCTTGAAGGTTGATATCGAGATATTTACTATATACTTTCTTGACTTTGTGGATGGAGTCAAGCAACTAGTGAAAAAGATTGATTTTACTTATTAGGATAATGATTTAAATGGTGGTTTCAATTATTTTGGATTCAATATTAAGCCAAACGACTACGTAGTAGAGGACTAGAAGTGATGAAAGGCTAAAGAGGAAAATATACTATATTTCTAGTGTCATCATTAGATTCCAATGGGTTGAATAATAGTGTTGGAGGCTATTCATGTTTATTAGAATTTGTGAGCTCCAATCACTAAAATTATCCTAAATAGAATCTATAAGATAACCTTTAATTATATGTTACTTGAACTCAGATAGCTCTTCCCATGAAGCAAGGATGTTAGGGCTTAAGAGTATTCTTAATTTTGGGATAGTTTTCTTCATTAGGATTTAGGGAAAATTTATGGAGGTACCTTTTTATTACCAAATGCATTTCAATCGAGTCTACCTCGAATTAGTTAATTTTATAACATAATATTATTCCTCCAACCATTGGGGGGTGATCTATCAAGAATTTGAACATATAGTTGGTACTTGTCATGCTTAGTGGCTCAAGTCTAGATTTAGGGTTTGCATTGGAATGGATGTTATAAAAAAATGTAAGAAAATATCTTCCCAAATGTGTTTATTTTGTTCCTTTACAAAAGAGGATTTTGCAGCATAAATAAAATAGAACATGAGGTTACCACTATGATATGGAATCAATGATGAGTTTCTACATCAGACCTAAACCTTAAGCTATATGGAATGATAATTAGGGATGGCCCTATTGCACAAGTTAATAATGCACCTATGAGGGTCAATGAAGGAAACGATAAATTGTTATGCATTTATAATTCCACATGTAGACATTACACTAGTAAACTAGGATATAAATCTTTGAAAAAGAATGATTAGGTAATTATAATGTGGTTGTACAAAAAATTTAGAAGATAGAAGCACCTCTCAAAATAAAATTATTATTCTCACTCATACATAAAAAAAAAGATGGAGTTAACATGATCTAGAATGAACATTCTCATAAACATAATGGAGATGATGTTGGAATAATCGCGTTAGTGAATGTATAACATCTAATAAGCAAATCAAAAACAATTTTGGAAAAGAAGGAGAGGATTAAATAAAAAAATGGAATAAAAAAGCTAAGGGGATGAAAATTAAAGACCTTGATGAAGCGGGCATGGTCATAACTCCGATGTCCACTATGCAACATGGACATAGCTCCAGTGTCCACTATGCATCAAGATATGATCACGTAGAATGATTTTTTTTTTTAATTTTACGAGTGTTTGAAGGAAATTTCTTAGTGTGGTATCATATTGCCAACAATGAAATTCACGAGGGAAATTCAAGTAAGCCGACAATACCGTCTTAACGCATTATCATGAGCACCTCAATCATGCTTCTATTTTGTATTTATGGTATTATTTGTGTTTTTTATTACAAATTATATTATACTGATTTTGAATTTATTAAAACATTTATAACATAAAAGAAAACTTACATGCAAATAAAATAAGAGTGGAGTTTTTTTGTGATATTATAGTATTTTATCACAATAACCTAGAATTTAGTCTAATAAGAGTTGAGTTTTATATGCTATTATAGTATTTTATCTGAACAGATGTTACATAATCAGATTGTAAAAACAAAGAAAAGATAGATCAAAGAGTCGAAAATAAGCCTCTTCGAAGGGCCAACCTCCATTTACATCGCACAAATGAACAATTTTTGGATGATACAAATGACAAAGCCTCCTTGGTATACATACGACTCTAAAGGATCATAATATAATTAGGGATTAGATAAAAATAATAATATAATGGCACAAAAATAAGAATAGTGGGCTTCTATAGGGCACAACAATAACAATATGGGGGCTACACTAGTATTATAGTGACCTAACATGCCCCCATCTTCCATAAAAGTGTTGTCCTCAATTCTTGAGTAGTTCTAGATGTTTCTAAATAAAATTCTCATCCTCCCATGTGGACCCATCAATGGGTATGTTCTTTCACTTAATGAGATACTCTGAAAAATGATCAATTCCATAGTTGTCGGGTTCGTCCGCTTCATGCTTCAATATGATTTTTCCTTCTTCATCAAGTTCTAGAAATGTTGTTTGAATGGGGAGCTTGTCACCTATAACCTTCTTTAAGCATGAAACATGGAAAATTGAGTGACTCAAGAAGATGCAAGGAACTCCAATTTGTATTCCATAGTAACAATATTTTACAACACCCTGTAAGGACCATATTACTTGGGTGATAATTTGTTATACTTCTTAGCTTGCTTAATGGACACTTACTTGTATGGTTGTATCCATAAAAACACTCAATCACCTACACTAAAACTTCTTTCACTATGATCATAATCTACCTATTGTTTTATTTCATTCCGTGGGGAAGATATGTTATCCTTTAAGAGCTGGCGAACTTGTGCTTGATGTTCAATGTGATCTCCCGCTACTTGAACCATATAATTTTCTCTTAAAGACGATGTGATGGATAGTGTGTGGTATCCATAAAGTGCCATAAATGGGGTCATTTTTATTGTGGTATGGAAGGAAGTGTTATACCACCATTCTTCCAATGGTAACAACTTAACCCATTATGTTTGTTTATCAGATACATAGCAACGAAGATATCCTTCCAAACATTTGTTCACTATCTCGGTTTTCCCATCAAATTGAGGATGATAAGATGAGATATGAGCTAATTGAGTACCAAGACAAAAAAAAATATTTTTGTCCAAAAATTTCCACTGAAAATGAGATATTTGTCACTTATAATAGTATTTTGGTTTCTATCTATATTTCTAACAATTTCCATAAGTGTTGTAATAACTATATTGGCTTTGAGAGGATGAGATAGTGTACAAAATTGTGCATACTTGGTAAGTCTATAAAATACCACCATGATGAAACTCTTTCCTTCATACTTGTGTAAACTTGTGATAAAATCCATTGAGACCTCCTCCTAATCTTGACTTGGAATGACTAAAGGTTGTAACAGACCTGGGGTCTTAATTGTATCAACTTTATTTTTTTGGGGAACCAAACATTTCATGAAAAAATTATGAATATCATATTTAAGGCAATCACAAAAAATTACTTCTTGACCATGTGGTAAGTTTTTAACAATCGTGAGTGCACCCCTAAAGGAGAGGTATGTAATTCCAAAAGAATAACTTTTTTTTGTTGGGAGTTCTTACATATATGTAAGTGATATTTGCACCATAATGAACCATTATCCGAAAAATGTATCAGATGTATTAAGATCTTGTTACGACTTTTGAATTACTTTCCACTCCTCCTTGTAATTCTTCCATTCATCCCTTTCTTCAATTATGCAATTAGGTTGGATAATAAAAATGGCACAGAGAAATGCTTCCACATCATCATTCCTTCTTAAGATCACATCTACAACAACATTTTGCTTTCCTATTTTTGTACATGATTTCAAAGACCCAACCCAATATCTTTGTGGCCCATTTTTACTACCCTTATGAAGATAATCTTTTGTCCAAAAAGTATTTAATACTATCATGATATGTTTTTACCATGAAGTATCTTTCCATTATGTAAGGGCACCATTTCTTCAAGGCATGTAGTATTGCCAACATTTTTTATCGTAAATAGTTTTGTGTAAATAATTTCCCTTTATTAGATGAATTTCAAAATACATGGGTCTTCATTATTGCATTAAAACAATACCAATTCCATTTCCTAAGGTATCACATTCCACAATAAATGATTTTGTGGAGTTCAGTGTAGCTAAGACCAAAACTTTGAATGTTTCTTCTTTAAGATGTTCAAACACCTTAGTTGCTTTTGGAGTCCATAAAAATGCATATTTCTTCACTAATGTTGTTAAAAATGCTATTATTTTCCCATAATCCTTAGCAAAATTGTGATAATACCCTGTAAACGTGAGAAATCCTTGAAGTTTCTTTAGGTTTCTTTAGGGTCTACCTCAACACCATATTGAGATACAATTTGACTCAAATATTCCACCTCCTATAACCCAAAGAAACATTTGAAGGGTTTTTCATACAATTGTTTCTCCTCAAATAATTTAAGCACACTATCAGTTTGTTAAACATGATTTTTTCAAGACTTGATGTGGATTAACATATAATCAAAAAATACTAACACAAATTTTCTAAGAAAAGGTTTGAAAGTGGAATTAATCAAACCTTTAAATGTGGAAGGTGCATTGGAAAGGCCAAAAGGCATGGACAAAAATTCATAATGACCTTCATGATTTTTGAATGTTGTTATTGGATTGCCCTTTATCCGCATTCTACTTTGATGATATCTAAAATGAAGATCCAACTTGTCGAAGTAATTTTTTCCATGTAATTCATACAACAATTCCTCAATGACAAGAATAGAGAAATTTAACTTTAATAGTGAGTTTATTGAGCTCTCTATAGTGTGGACACATAGACCATGATTTTTCCTTATTGTGTACCAATACTATTGGATAAGAGAAAGAAATTTGTCTAGGTTGAATTATAAATTTCTATAACATTTTTGCAACCAAACATTCAATTTCACTCTTTTGGGCATAGGGATATTAATGTACGGTATGTTGTTTGGAGGAACACTACTTGGAATCAAGTAAATATCATGATCATGATCATGAATAGGTGGGAGACATTTCAAAGTCTCAAATACCTTTGAATGATTTTCCAAGACTCTTTGGAGATCTAAAGAAATGGATGATTTCGATGTTTGAACCTATAATGAAGATAATTGTGCAATTACACCGCATTGTTCATTATTTAAAGTCATTGTCATGAAATTACATTTGATTATCTACCCCAATATCCTTATAATACCCCTTAATCCAATTTCCTTTCTCTCCTAGAAAAAATTCAGGAAAATTTCTTGAAAATTAAAAACTATCATCCTCCAAAATTTTAACCATTGGAATCCTATTACAACATTAGCATGACCCATTGGAACGGAAAGAATTGGATTATTCAAGACATATTTCCCAATTGTTAACTTAATATTATAGCACTTTGCTTCTGGGAAAAATAGTGTCTATTCAGATCTGCTAGTCCCACTAAGATGGGTAGCTATCTTAGAGACAAACAATTCAAAGTAACTTGTGTTTTCCTTTATGGAAGATAGATAAGGGAGAAGCAGAGAGCACAAACCTTAATCTTTCACTTGGCTCCTTGCTTGTTTCCTCTCTCCTTTCATAGAGCTTGCCACTCCTTTCTCACTTGTCCCAATTCAAAGAACACCTGTAGAGGTAAAGCAACAAGATACCATCAAAGCATAGAGATCTATGATACCATAAACAATGTAGAATTAGAAGTACATTAACCATACATCTAAAAGAAGAAGACTTTACGACACTCTTTTTCTTGATTCAAAATGACAGCTGCAACACTTTCGAATCAAAAGACAATAGTTCAATTAAGCTACTTTTTGCAAAGGAGGACTGTAAATGATGAAAAATACATAAGAAGCATTTACAATTCCTTATCAATGGAGGCTGAATAGTGTAAATGGACAAGGCTTCAACAATGATATACTGATCATATGCAACAAAACTACTGAATAAAGCTAAAAACAATGAAGAGAAAACCAAATTCCAGAGAAGGAAACAGCCTCGTTTAATCATCACACCTGTCCTTAAGGGAAAAAGGGATGCATCTCACCTATAGCACATGGGAGGTGTGATGCATCCATACTGCCAATGAGAGACAGCGCGATGGACCAGGGACACGACTTGGCTTGGTTTTCACTCACAATTTGCAACTAAGTTCAGTGATTTAGGCCGAGCTTATGATAGATAGTAAAGACAAAGCAAAGGGGTATGATCTTATGAGGTTGTTGAGCTACCACCAGGGCACTTAGGATGTTTGCAAGTCAAATTTTCAGTTCATAAACCAACCTGGAGATTGACTGAAGCAGCATTGATCTACTTTACAGTTGCATAGCAAAAGTAGTTCGAAGGCTAGCTGGCTTAACTTCAGGCTCTGTCTATAGTTTATAAAGAAAAAATTAACAAACAAACAAACTATTTGTTCCCCAACAGATTCAACATATTGTTTCCGGGAAAACTAGTGTCTATTCAGATCTTCTATTCCCACTAAGATGGGTAGCTATCTTAGAAACAAACAATTCAAAGTAACTTGTGTTTTCCTTGATGGAAGATAGATAAGAGAGAAGCAAAGAGCACCAACCTTAATATTTCGCTTGGCTCTTTGCTTGTTTCCTCTCTCCTTTGATAGAGCTTGCCACTCCTTTCTCACTTGTCACGCTTCAAAGTACACATGTAGAGGCAAACATCATCCTCCCAGCATAAAATCCCTCTTCACCTCATGAGAAGCAAGATCACCCAACAATACAATGTCTCAAAGAGAAACCAACAACACTTCCTTACAGATTACAAAATTCCAACCTCTGGATCTCTAGGATGAGGGATCCATATATAGATATTTGTAGGGGGTGAGTCAGCTTCTCGGTTTTTGATTAGTGCCATTTCACTCATAGTTCTTCATACCACTTGGAGATTTCATGATCTATTACTCATCTCTGGGTGAATTTAGAGAGGCAAGTGTCATATGAGCGGTTTCTAGAAGATTCTCTGGGTTTCCACTTAGCCAAGTGCATCTGCCTTTTGTCTGCTCTCGCCCATCGCACCCTACAGAAGGCCTTCTTAGTATGCATCACACCTCCCATGTGTAATAGGTGATATGCATCACATTTTGACCAAGGAGTAGTATGTATGGGTCATTTTTTACCAGTTGTGAGTAGTTTTTTAGGTGGAACGTCTGGGAAATGACGTAATCAGCTGACCTTGATCCTTTAGGATATTAAACAACACTTTTACGGGTTTAAGAGCCCTTGGTTTATCAACATATGTGATTGGGGTTGTAGTGCCCAAATATGTCTATAACACACCTCCCTGAGCAATTTATACTTCTTCCATTTGAAACCATCACTTGACACTCTTGTGTTGGTTATACAAAGTAATTCAATTCCTTGGATATCTTACAATGAATTAAATTATGGGTACTATCCAAATCAATGAGCACTATTACCTTTTTCTTCTTGATATATGCTTTATCTTGAGAGTTTCAGGAGTCGTAATTCCCTCTAATGAATTAAAATGTATGGCTAGGTTCATTTCTTCTTTCTCTGGGGTTGGTTCCTAATGTATATATTCTCCTTTTGGTTTTTGTTGTTCCTTTTCTTGCTCCTCTTCACAATCTATGTAAAATAATTTATTCTCAACACACTTGTCACCTTTAGTGTATCTATTTTTTCCTCTGTTTGTTGTGGTGTCAACCTTGTAGGTTAGGGGAGGTTAGAAGAAGAAACACTTCCATATTTAGATTTGTGAGAGGTAGACCTACTTGTTTCCATAGCTTTTCTTTCAAATTTTTTTGCCACCCTAAATGCATTTTCCAATGAATTAGGTTCCCAAAGGAAAACCTCATGTTGGATGTTATCTTTTGAAGTCCCTATGAAGAATTCAATCATATGATCCACTCGAATATCAGGTTCCTTTATATTCAATATTTGGAAGTCCTCAATGTGGTCTGCCATTGGACCCTTTTGTTTGAGATTCATCAATTGGATAAAGAAGTTATTTCTATTTGTATCATCATAATTTGTTAGCAATTTCACGATAAAAATTATCCAGGTGATAATTAATTTACAAGAAAAACACCATTAATAACACACAAACAAATTAGGTTCTAAATATAAAGATCCAATGTGTACCTTTTATGTGTGTGGCACATCATGTAGATCAAGGAATTATGCCATCTGTAGTTTCTATGTTACGAGATCCTTACCATCAAAATTCCTCATATCGATCTTTGGAGTGTGATGGGTATTCAACCCAAAGTCAGAGTGTCTAAAATCATGATTCACATTCCTTTTGTTCTCATTATGATCTTCATGGACTACCTTACCACCATTAGGAACCATTTCCTATAGCAAGTTTGTCAAACCTTCCTTTAAACCTTCCATGTATGATTTTATTTTCCTCTAAACCATCCATATTAACATTCATCACTTCCAATTCATATTTAGTTGCCCTCTATGAGAGTGAAAATTGTTGCACTTAGTCTTGAAATTTTGATATATCATGTTGCATTTCATCACGGGAGCTTCATTGTGGGAGCAATACCATACCACGTGGGTTCATATTGGGGGATATATATTGAGGAAAAAATGACATAATATATTGAGCATATAATAGGTGCTGAAGGGTTTTTATATTGGTAGGTATAAAAAATGGAGCTCAAAGTTAATGAAAAAATATATAGTGGTATAAAATAAATTAATGAAAAAAAGGATACCTACGATATCTAGTGAAAGTAGGGGTTTTTTAAATTGGGAAGGTGTATTGGGTTCGTATTGGTAGGGGGTTAAATAATTTTATTTTTAGAGGTTTTTTTCAATATGTAGTCAAATTAGGGGTATTATTTAGTATGCTATGAATGCACATGATATGTCAGAGATTCACTGGGTGAAGCCCCCATGCATTTCTTCTTCATGCGTCATGGTAGAGCCTTTAGAGGGTTTAGTGGGTGTAGAAAAAAAAAATTGGGAGGAACTTTAGACTAATTAATGATATCTATCATTCATCATTTGCTTTGAATCACTTCAAACTGATTTTTCAAACAAAAGCAATGCAAATTTAAAAATACACACCTCTTTTAGCTTAATTTTTGTTAGAAAATTATATATTATGGAGCAATGGAACACATAAAATATTGTAGAAATATAAAAAAAAAAATGCATAAAAGAAGAGATACATAGATATATGTGGTTCACCCAATTTGGGCTACGCCCACCCCGAACACCTAGTCCTTCCTTTCTATTATCCAGCAAAATGAAGAGACACAACCTACAATAGATCTACTATAATATCCTCGATTTTATCTCACAGTCTCGCCTCTCTATTTCTATCTCGGAGAATACACATCTATTACATAGAATCAATACAATGCCCTCATACAAAGAGGGGGGTTGCCTTCTAGGGCAAAAAACCCTAAACTAAACATATTTTCTACTGTCAGATCATCCGCCTAATGAACGACCCAGATTGTCTAGAAATTACTATACTTTTACAAGACAATTTTACCTCTGTTTTTAACTTTGGGGGCGCTGCCCCCAAACCCCCGCCGAGGGACCGCTGCCCCCCGGACCCCCCATCCAGGGGGTATCAGCCCCCTCGCACCCCCCGACGTGGAGGGATGTACAAACTTCCTGGGGTATACATCTGGCTGAAACAAAGACCTCTAAACAATCATGCTCCACATCCAACAATCTTCCACTTGGAGAATGATTGTAGCAACTCCATCACTGCTTCATTTTCTAGAAAATGACTCCTCTTTGGACCTGGTTGTTTCTCATCTTCATCGTCATCCTTGAATACAAATTGAAACTGAGCATATTCTCAGTTTCTCACTGGTTACAACTTTTGTTAGCATATCTGCAGGGTTCTGGCTAGTGTCTATCTTTTCCATCTTCAACTCTCCATCTTCCAACACTGATCATATGAAATTGTACTTGAGCTGTATGTGTTTAGCCATGGAATGAAATGCTGAGTTTTTTGCAAGATGAATGGCACTTTGGCTATCACTATATAACGCGCCCATATCATGCTTCTTACCCAATTCACCCATAGACCTTTGTAACCAAACCATTTCTTTACTAGCCTCTGTAGCAACAACATACTCTACTTCTGTTGTTGAAAGTGCAACAACACTTTTGATTTTTGAAACCCAACTGACAGCTATTCCACCAACAATAAATACATATCCTATAGTGCTCCTCCTGTTATCTCTATCACCTGCCATATCTGCATCAACATATCCTTGTAGAGAAATGTTTGAACCACCAAAGCATAATGCTTGATTTGTGATACCTTTGAAATATCTGAGAATCCATTTCACTGCCATCCAATGTTCCTTTCTTGGATTGTTCATGTACCTTCTTACAACTCCCACTGCATGTGCAATATCAGGCCTTCTGCAGACCACTGCATACATTAAGCTTTCAACTGATGATGCATATGGAACTTTATACATATAATACATGGCTTCTTGGG
>APFE031727678.1:2371-17795 GCA_000404065.3 Pinus taeda | reverse complement strand
AATGAACAATTCTTGGATGATTCAAATGATAAAACCTCCTTTCTATATATAGGAATCTAAGGAGTCACAATATAACCCAGCCGACCTAACAATAATAATATAAAGCCACAAAAAATAACAATAGAGGGATTCTATGGGGCCCAGTAATAACAATATGGGGACAATAGGGGCACAAAAATATTAATAAGTGGTACAACTACAATAGTAATGGGGTAATCACTAGTATTATAGGGACCCAACACTCTTCCTTTGCCTTCTTTCTTAAAAAGTGCATGCCACACTCTCCAAGAGTGCCCCAAGAAAACCCTAAGTATCTATGAGTATGAGAGAGAGAGATAATAATGAGAGAACTCCAAAAATGAATTGGAAAAGTCTGTGTATTGATCCTCAAAAGCCTTTTTATGAATAAGGCCTCTAGTTTCTTCATTTTCCTCCCCACATGCAACATGTGACCTTTCACCTCCCTTTTCTCCTAATTTCCATTATTTTCATAAATAAATGTGTGAAATGCCATTTTTCCTTTCCAAATCCTTAGCCATTTCCTTTTCCAATTTCCTTAGCCATTAATAACCAAATGAACACCCACACTAGGATGCCTTGCCCAACATTCAACTTGGAATAAGTGTCCCATTGGAATAAGTGTCCCATCAACCGTGGTTATTATTTTTCCTTTATTAACTTTTATTACATGGATTTTTCATCAGGGTTGTTACAAACAATAGTCACAAGGGGCTAGAAAGTTCACGTGCTCATCTTTTTGTTGAGGCTTTGACATTAGCGTATGCAAATCAAATTCATGAATTGGTTCATGAAGAATTAAGGGAGTTGGAGGTATAAATGACAATTAACAGGGCTTGCACCTCATAATTAAAGGTCATGGCAGATGTTTCAGGTTAGGTTCCTAACCTGGGATATGTCTGGGAAAGACAAAACCAATATATCTTCACCATTGAACTATATTGGTAGATAAAAACATTGCTGGGGTACGTCATCTTGGACATAAATAAATGAATATAAGAATTTTTTCTTATGCTAGACAAGGTGGTCTTGGACCAGAAGGAAATGATGCTCTATCTCAAGCATACATAAGAGAAACTACCTCTCAGTCTTGGTCCTAATGGCTGCAACAAGGAACACCACAACCTATTGAGGTGAAACACTCAAGTTCTCCTTAGCTCTTATAAATTTAGGCATTAAATTTTGTTCGTCTTTTTGTTTACTTGGGCATAGTTGTTATAGATTGAAAATCTTACATATCAGGCCTTCTCTAGAATCTCCTAGACTTGGTTTATTTTTTGTTTTATGCTACAAGATATTATTTCATTTTATGACTTCTAGCCTAACACTTAAGGCTCATTTGTCTATTGATTCCCTATTTTTTTTAGTGCCATAGTTTCCCTAGTGACAAACAATTGATAGATACAGTTTGAAGTATCCATATTTTCATGATATAAAAAAAAATGTAAGTTATGAAAAAAAATCTAATATATTTTTAATAATTACAAAATTAATCATTCAATATAAAACAACTAAATCATAATCAATTTCATCATTCAAAAATATATTATAATTATAATATAAATTTATTTATTTTTTTAATTAATTGTAACCAAATTAAACATCACATTGATATAAAAAAAAATATTTGTTTATATATAAAAATCTTCCACTCAATAGTTTATTACACCGTAAGGCGTTTCCTTTGAGATGAACTCTCCTTTGGTCTTATCTGTCCTAACTATGGACCGTGATATCAAGTGTTAGACGATTGAAATGGTTCCCTTCATTGATCTCACATATGACTTCTTTCCACTCAACTAATTTTCTCATTAATTTTTCAGATTAACCATAGTCTATGGGTACGCCATCTCTGCAATTGATAACCCTTTCAGGAGGTTTGCTACCAAAGGATAATGCCAAATAAAGTTTTTCTTACAATTACTTTGACAAAGACGCATTGAACCCTTTCCCTCCTTTCCTTTTGTTTTATCCTACATTAACAAACTAAACCTTTTCCATATTCCTTTTCGTACAGTGATTTGTCACTTAGAATTTCTAGGTTTGGAGGGAAAACCAGTTTGGAACCAGGTATAAGGTTTTTCCTACAATTACTTCGACAAAAAGGTGCATTGAACCCTTTACCTCCTTTATTTTTGGTTTATCCCGCATCGGCAGACTAAAATTTGTCGGATTTATTTGCATAGGGTAATCTGTATGGAGCTACAATACATGAACTAGTGCCTCCAACTAGGTTACAACAGAAATTTCTATGAGAAATATGGCTAGGTGAACGGTAAGTAAAAAACGTTGCATGCAAGTTCCCCTCTAACACTCAATAGATTGGATACTAGACTACCAAAATTGACTTATCATTCAAGCTAAAAAGGTTATTGAGAAACGATGGCTAAGTGCACAACATATCCTCATAAGCATGTCTATCATTTAATTCTCAATGTATGCTTCATCATGCTTCTTAATAATTACTCTATTATCTTAAATCATGTTATGTTAATAGCTACAAACCTCGTCATAAAAAATTGAGGATTAACACTTAGAAAAACACATGTAATGAATGAAGGTCCTCTATCAATGAAATAACACTCCTTAAGAGTTAGGTGACATATTTCCAGTTGAGTTGTGATCTACTAGTATACCACAACTAGCTCAGATTTGATTCTCAACCATCCATGTATGGGCTCTACTTGAGAATCACTAACACAATGCATCTCAGAAGCTTCATCAATGCCTCTTTCTACTATACCTTTATACGGGCATATTTTTTTTCTTCTTTTGCCTATAATAGAGTTATTTCGTTATATAATTTCCATGATGTGCTTATTGGAATACTACAAATTTTGTAGTATCCAAACTTCTCTTTAGGTAATTTTTTTATGTCGGCTAACACATCAACATTTAGATAATATATCTTTAGGTAATCCTCAAGCACCTTCTTGCTTCAAGAATGGTAGCTAGATCATTGATATATGTGATAAGCTCCTTGGATGTTTCATGATACATGTCCTTGTCCCTTATCAATATAGTAATGCTTCATGACCAAAAGTTCATGCAATTCCAATTTATGCGAAAAGGATATAGTCATATCAGAAGATGATAAAAAGACTTTTCCCAAAAATGCAAGGCTATAGATCCCCACGTGCAACTAGGCACTTTCAATTGGTTGCTATTGTTATCACTCCAAGAAACTCTCCTAGGTTGTAGCTCGGAGTTGCCTGGTAACATATAAATATTCAATATTGTTCTCTGAACTATTGGAATGGACTGGGGTTTGGATCAAGTTAGATGACTATTTCAACTTCGTTTCCTCTCAAGACATGCATGAACACCCTCATCTTGACAAGGCTTCAGACCACTAATGCTCAATAGTTTATAGATTTCATGAATAAATGGATAATCCTAAATATACGAGCAGATACATATACAAACACATATGAATGGCTAGCTATAGAAATTAAATGAAGCTTGCATATCTAATTTATCAATGTAGAGATAAGATGACAGTTATCTAGCATTAGACATAGAAGAAAACATGAATAACCTATTCATGTGCAAGCTTAGAACAGAGGAGAAAATGGCAATTGAACATGTAACAGCAAAAGAAGCTTGTATTATTGGAATGAAGATGAGACTCTGGAACGAACAGAGTATCCACATTCTCCAAAAGTTGAACCCCTATTTTTTCTAAGTTTCAGCGATTTATAGGCTTTTACAATGCTCTTGAACCCTCTGAGGCTTGAGTTGTGTTAATCTATCACCTCTGTCTTCTAACTACTTGATGCCATAACTAGGCAAACATGAGCTTAGAGGTATCTTTTCCTAACAAACACAGTAACCAAATTCTGGTAATTTTGCAGCGTTGTCAGGTGGCCCGTTCCTACCAGCAGTGTTCCATGATCATTTCTGTTGGTTCAGCTACATCATGTTGTTGTCTTTTCCCCTTTCAACCATGTATTCCATTATTTCATTTCAACTGTCTGACTATCACAAACATTGACAAAGCCAACAACTTTCCTCACAGGGTGACTGATGGGAAGTGGGGTACAGAGGCATATGCGCCATTGGATGGGATGGATCGACGGTCAGGACATTGGTTGGGCGGCGGAGGACGAACTATGGCGATCGTGAACAAGGTTCATTATATCAAGAGGAATGGACAGAGAAGATCGATCGTCGAAGGCTTGAGTCGTGGTGGGAGTGGAATAAGTCTGATTCATCAGATCTCAAATGAGTAGATTGAACAACTATCAAGCAAAGGAGGTGCTCGGAAGATAACGGTCGATATTGGTTTTACCCAAGTGGAAATAGCTTGTATCGGGTGGACATCGGGTGATAAGTGATAAAGGTCGGAGCCTACCCGATTCCATTCATCGGGGAGAGGAAACTGCCTTTATCGGGCAGGTATCCCTCTCGCATTTTGCCTGAGTGATATGCCTGATAGCCATTAGGTCTGGCAGAAGTGATCTAACGGTGATGATTGATCGAGCATGTAGAGTCAGTCAGCTGAAGCGCGGACCATTTGATCAGTGGGAAGATCGACCGGCGGGGACATGGAGGTATGGGATGACCTCGAAAAATGTGTAAAGGGGGCATATGGGTGGAAAGGTAAGGTTTTCAGGGCAAAAATGGGTTAATTTACATAGGTCCAAGGTAAAAGCGGGTTTTGCTATGATGTGAGGGTTGGGTTAGGACATGAGTGAACGTAGCTGAGAGTGGATGAAAGAGAAAAGTGAAGTGATGGACCATATGAGAACTTCTCCACGACAGAAAAGTAGACCCTTTCCCTTCTTTAGCCTTCAAAATATCAGCGCTGCACTTCAGGGCTAATGTTGACTCCTTCTAGGGATGAAAGCCTCCCTGCGAGGTTTCAAGAACTGCAGACTACTACCTTTCCAATAAAAAAACAAAACAAACTTATCTCCTAGTGTTCCATTTGGCATGGAATTTATTTGCATAAAAATAAAAACTGAAAAACCTATCACAATATTAAGACCTCAAAGCCTTATATGAAGTAAAGTTTCAAAAACCACCCATTGACTAGGCCATTAAAAACACCTCCCCCCTCTAAATTGTGCAGAATGAAAGTATTGTTCATCTGAACTTGAGCAATGACAAATGATCTTGTCCATAAGGCATCAAATTTACCATGGTTTCCCTTCTTTTCCTTTAGTGCATCCCATTTGAGAACCCAGTAGCCAACCTGAAAACTATCCATCTTTTCTTTTCTATCAAAGGTTTCTTTGATCTTCTTCTAATGAATTATTGACTTCTCAACTAGTTGTTCTCTGATCTATTGTAATTCAACAAAGTTACTCATTCTCCTTGCCACGTCATTCTCTTCATCTTGTTCTTCTTGCAAGAATTTTACCACAGGGAGAATCAGCTGGATAGGAAAAAAACCATCAACGCTATAAACCAGCTTAAATGGAGAATTTCCTATGGACTTCTTGTTGGTAACCCTACCAGCCCACAGTGCAAACTCCAACTTGGAATCCTAGCTCTTTTTGTTGTCCTCCAATAGTTTTTTTATTATCCTTACAAGACTCTTGTTAGATGATTCTGCTAGTCCATTGCCTTGAGGATAATAGGAGGTAGAATGCACCAATTGAATGCCCATGCATTCACACATGTCCACCAATTCTTTTGCCTTGAAAGTTGTTGCATTATTAGTGACTAGTTTGGTTGGGCAATCAAATCTAGTGAAAATATTCTCATTCAAGAACTTCATGACAACCTAATGATTATCATTCTTAGTGGGTATAGCCTCAATCCACTTGGTGAAATAATCAGTGGCTACTAAGATCCATTTTGTTGGCCACTAGAATGTGGGTTGATCTCACCTATAAAGTCCAAGCCCCACTGTTGGAAGGGACCATTGGTGTGTACTAGCTTTAAGGGCAGAGATTTTAGTTGTTGTCTTCCTGCAAACCTCTGACATTTGTCACAAAACCTCACAAAAGAAGACACATCAGAGAATAGAGTAGGCCAATAATACCCAGCTCTTAGGATCTTGTGGGTTGTGGTTTTCCAATAATGATGCCCTCCACAGATGCTAGAATGGAACTAGTGCATGGCTTCCACAGATTTTTCTTTGTCTAGAAATCTGAGGAGGATCCCTGATGGGTCTCTCCAATAAAGCAGATTTTTATTAATGCAGAATTTGGTTGATCTGAGCTTAATGGCCCAGGCCTTACTTGAGCTAAGCCCTGGAGGGACTTCTAGCTTCTGCAAAAAATGAACTACACTAGAATACCATTCATAGGTGGCTATATTTTCAGCCGAAGACTATTTTTTCTCTTGCTCTTATGTTGCTTCCTTTGTCTGCTCACCACCTAAAATTGAACCCATGCAATTGATGTCTAACAAACTGCAATTTTCCTCAGCCATAAGCTTAGCCAAGCCCTGGCCATTGACAAGCTTGGTGGGCTTCACCTCTATGTTGAACTCTATGAATTTTTCAATCCATTTGGCTCTCTTTCCACCAATATCTGGCTGAGTTAGGACATCTTCTATTGAGGATGAAGGTACATACGCAACCACTTTGGAATGCAGAATATAAATTCTGAATGCCTTCAAAGATTTTATGAGTGCATAAGCTCGTTTTTCAATAAGGTTATACCTTAGTTTAGCATCCCTCAGGGTTTTGTTGAAAAAGGCCACAGGGTGCTCTACACCTTCATCATTTTTCTGCAATAGAACTACTGCAAGTGTATCATAAGAGACAAAATAGAAGATATAAAACTCTTTGGTGTAATCTGGGCTAATTAGAGTGGGAGCTTCCATGATAGCTTGTTTGATGGCTTCAAAAGAGCTTCTTGCAGCATCTATCCATTTTATTTCTAATCCTTTCTTCAGCATGGAAGTGATGTGCTTCACTAGCTCTGCAAAGTTTGGAATGAACCTCCTTACAAATTTAATCTTACCCAGGAAAGATTGAAAATCCCTTTTTGACCTTAGGATGGACAATGCCTGAATTTCTTGAGCTCTTGCTGGATCAATCTTCACACCTTCAGTAGAAACAATATGCCCCAGAAGTTTTCCTTCTTCTAGAGCAAACTGTGACTTCTTTGGGTTCACAGACATTCCAAATTGAATGCACTTTAGAAAAACCTTCTTCAAATGGTGCAAATGGTCCTCGTGACTACTGGAAAAGATTGTTATGTCATCAAGATAAATAAGGTCAAACTTGTCCTTCTCTCCCACAAAGGCTATGTCCATGGCCCTCTAAAAGATAGCCCCAGCATTCATCAATCCAAAAGGCATCTTGGAGTACATGAAAGTGCCCCAAGGAGTAGTGAAGGCGGTATTTTCCTAATCTTCTGGATGTACAAAAATCCGATTGTAACCTAAAAATCCATCTAAGAAAGACATGACTCTAGCCCCTGAAACTTTTTGCAGCAAGTGTTCCATCTTAGGCAGGGTGTAGTTGTCATTTTTAGAGATTTTTTTCAGATTCCTGAAGTCAACAATAATTTCTCCATTCTTATTTCTTACTACCACAAGCTTAGCTATCCACTTTGAATACCTCAGGGGAACTATGATCTTGGCATCCAACAGCTTCTTGATTTCCTTTTCAATCAAAGACAATAAGAGAGGGTTGATAGGTCTTAATTTCTGCTTAAAAGAGATTGTGTTCTTTTCCAGTGGAATCTTGTGTTGAATGATGTTTGTGTCATAGGCCTTAAGATCACTGTACTCCCAAGAAAAAATATCAGCAAATTGTTTCATCAGGGTGAAATACTCGGAACTTTGGACAACAGACAAGTGAGTGGATAGATTTATGTACTTTGGATGGGTTGGACTCCCTACATTATGTCTATCAACTGCAGACTCATTTTCCTTTTTGACAAGCTTATAAGGTATATCATTATGATCAAATAGCTTCTCTAGAGGAACCAGCCCTTTGAGGATGATGGGATCAACTACCAGTCATTTCTGCTTATTAGCTTGTTGTATTGCAGGGACAACAACTTTCTGAACAGGAGTTTCCTTGGCATTATTCATCTTCGACCTCAGATCATATCTGTGTCGATCATCAATTTGTAGAACAACCCCACCATCCCACTCTTGGCTGATCTGGTCATTGAATAATAACTTTTCAAAGGCAGCTAAGGTCAAAAAGGAGGCACTACCTTTGTCTTCCAGACAATGGATCTCCTCATCTTCTTCAAACTTCTCTTCTTCCATGATTACATTCTGGAAAGGGGTCTTCACCCTTTGGTCTTCATTGACATCTTTCCTTCTTTGCAGAATCTGTAACTGTTCATTAGCTCTTCTATATGGATTTGGATTTCTAGGAGCAAAGGTATTAGGAAATATTCCTTTCCCAGGGTGCTACTCAACCTTTAATGTGGATATTTCAGAGGCTAATGACTCTATCATCTTGGTCATTTTATCTATCTTGGGATCCAAAGACGATGAAGATTTGCCTCTCTATCTCCTTCTATCAACGTTCCCCTTGAGCTTCACTGCAACCGTGATGTTCGATTCTACTTATAAGGCTTCATCCTGCATATCAGTCAAGGTAGCATATCGCCTCTCCCTCAATAGTAGACAAAAGTTAGAATCAAAGGCACTGGCATAGCTGAGTTTGGTAGAGGTAGTGGTGGAATTTACTTCAGCTGGTATCTTGTTGTACATGCGGTTAAACCTCTTATTAAAATCAGACAACAACTCACCATTTTCCCTCTTTAAGTTCCCAAACTCGGCGTGGTAGTAAAATAGATCCTTCTTATCCACCCAATACTTTAGGAATGCATCATCTAAAGCCTTAATATCTTCTATAGATCTTGGGGTTAGTTCTCTGAACCATTTTCTAGCCTCTCCATCTAGACTTTGGACAAATACTCTCATCCATGCATCATCTTCACTAATGTCCAGGTTATCAGCATAGCTATAGAATGATTCAAGATGTTCCTCAGCTGTAACAATTTCAGTTCCAATGAACTTAGGCATATACTTCTGATATTCTCCAATAGGCATGGCATTCAAAGGAGTGGTCAATTCTAGGGGTCCATACCTAGTAGCTATGATTCTTTCCATTTTGGTAGGTGCTGCCATAACTGTCGTGGCTATAAGGGTACTGGAAGTTTGAATAACATAGGGTTGAGGGGTGACTGATAGGACTAAAGGAGTATGATGGATAGGAGGAGAGGTTTCCTTTGGGCTTACAATAAAAGAGGAGCCTAAAGAATAAGGAGCTTTATGAATTTCTAAGATTTTTTCTCCACTGCTAGTATTAGATGCTATACTCTCAACATGTATTTTCTCTATTACAGGATTTTCTTGAAGAGATATAAGATATTGTTTAGAACTACTTGAACCTGATGCTCATTTCTGCAACACCTTTCTTTCTTTGATGATCTTTTCAGGGTTAGGTACTGGGTCAGCTCATGGCTTCTGAGGATTTCTCCAAGTATGCCTCCCAAACTGAGCCAGAACTATGGAGTGGAGTCGCCAAGAGATTCGTCCTCTAGTAGAGTCTCCAGATAAATGATTACAACCCAAGTAGTGTCCAGACTTTGTCTATCATCAAAGTTAGATATATGTCATCCCCCAGGGAAGTTGATCTTTAGTCTCCTCTCCCCGGTAATGGCACCAATTATGTTATCACTCTGTTAGGGCCTAAATCTACCTCAAGCTGAGAAAGGCAGGTCTAGGGTAACATCAAACCACACTTAACCTGGTAGCTAGCCCTATCGGGTTGGGAGAGGGCTCTCTCCTTGTCAATATTAGGAAAATATAGCAAATGAGGCTTGAGATGACTGATGTAAAGACTAATTTTAGGCTAGGTATATGCTTAGAGGAAATGCAACTTTGGGTATGGGGAAAGGACTCAGTCTTGCAGAGGTTTCTATGGGGCGAGGTAGGCAAATGGTTTAGTACTTTAAATTGAATGAGATGGAAAGTCTTAGGACTGGTTAGGCATTGGAGAGGGCATGAGAGTCTCAGGGATCCTCTTCAAATAGTAGAAAACATAAATAACCAAACAAACCCTAGGTAGAGCACTGCAATTTCAATGATTTCTACCTTTATCCTTGATTCATTTAGTTCAACTGAAAAAGAGAGAGAATGGAATACATGAACACATGTAATATTTGAATTATAGAAGAATTTGCTATACCAAATCAATTTTCCACAAGAATCCCACAAAAGGCTGCAAACCCTGGTCTATTCCTTTGCCAAACTGTAGAGATGAATGTACAATGCTACTCAAAGCTTTCACAAAAGTCCAACCTTGACAAATGACTGAAAAATTGCTAGATATAGACAAAAGAAAACTCATGCTAAGCTTTAGGGTTCGAATTCATGAGTTTAGGAGTTGTTCTAACAAGATCTAAACTAAGAACTGAAATGTAGGCAGTGGAACAACTTGCCTCTAAAATCTAGGAAACTGATTCATTCAATTCAAAACTACCTTTTCATAATGTATCTCCCTCCATGAGTGAAATCTTAGCATATTTACATCAAATTCCATCAAGTTACATCAAATTAAATCACGACTTTTACTATGAGAGAGAGAAAAGTCAAATTGAGAAAAAACTAGGTGAAAAACGGAGTTTTTTGGGCAAAAAATGACAATTTTTCATCCTATGTCTCGCCACTGTCCCTGTGCATAGTGAATTTTTGAAGCTGATTTTGGAGTCCTTCCCGTGCATAAAATTTGCTCCAAGTGGTCTTATTGGAAATTTCTATCTGTCTACTTTCTAGAACAAGTGGAATTTCTAAATTTTGTGTCCATTTGCCCCTCCAAAAGTGAGTTCTCCCAACACTGCTTCGTATGTGGCCAAAAAGGGGCAAAAAGGGCATTTTTGAAGTGTTTTTGACCCTTTTAGAAGCTCAAATCTTGAAAAAAATTCTTGGCCATTTGTGGGAATTCATATTTTTTCCTGAGGAATCCAAAAATGTTGAGTTTTGCTCCAAAGGAGGTCCCTAGCAAAAGCGCGCACCAGGTGGCGTGGCACATCAGGCAGAAAAACCTGTGTTTTGCTCCAAAAATTCAAAATTGGCAAAAAGTATCCCAAATTTCTTGAAATTTGGGTTGAGTGTCCTACATCAAGTGCTATGTTGGGCTAAGGAAGCCTCAACCAAAATCTTGAGCTTGTCTTGCTCTTTCCTCTTCCTCAAAGCTTTCCTCAACTTGGCCTTCAAAACCCAAATTCTTGCTTTGCAAACTTTGTTTCTCACCAAATAGTGATAGGCCATGTGCCTTAACATCTTTTTCTCTTTTTTGGCCTTCTCCAACATCTTTTCTAAGTGCATGTTTACTCTCTCAAGCCAAGATTCACGATCAGCATCAATTTCTTGTTCAAGTGGTGTCAACTTGACTTCCCCCTCTTGGTAGCTTGCCGGTTTTCTCTTATGTTTTGGAGCCCCATGTTACACAGTAAAATATCACTGCCATCATGTCAGTCTCCCTACTGTGCTATAAACCACATTCACCCATACTCATGCTCCTCAAAAATGGCTAAAAAACCCTCTTTGCCTAAGTTAAATGGATCATCGCGTCTGTTTGTCAAATAACCGCGCTGACAGGCAGAGGCCAATGTTGTTGTTGCACTGCCAGCGCGGAAGGACACGTCTTTTCCGCGGTGGTCCCGTTTCTACGAACAGCGCCCCCTCCGTTGGTCCCTTTCGCGCTGACCAGACTTCCTCTACGTCGGTTTGCGATGTCAGCGCGGCAGTTCACTGTTTTTCCGCGCTGATCCTGTTTGGGCGAATTTGTTCCAACAACCAGCCTTCCATATCCCTCAAGAACTGGTTGTTAGCATTGTTGAGGTCGCCATTCTTTCTCTGGCATGTCTGTTCGACTGACCATCCACTTATTGTGGGGGAGAACCCATCCTTTGCCTATTCATGGAGACTCCTTCTCCTTTATAAGCCTCCTCCATGGCCCATGAGCAGCTAGTTTGGAAGATAGGGACTTTGATTGAGGAATTCTTTGTACATCTTAGTGCTGCTCTTTGTAGGCTTTGGTGTGTTGTGTGAGGATTGTTTTGAGCTTGAGAAAGGTCATAAGCTTGTTGCCTTGTATGTGAGAGAGAGACCTTTTGACTTGGGAGATTTGTCTCAAAGGTGAATGCTTGGAAGATATGCTGGCTGGACCCTCTAGGGAAGGACTCAGCGTCAGGACACCGGTTGTACCTTACTCTGCTTTTTGTTAATAAAGATAGATGACTACTCTTATGGTTCCATTTACATTTGTTCAATGATTGATTAATGCAAATTGTATCTTTCCTGACCGATACATAGTTGTTGTTAGTAGATTTTACGCTTTTGTTTGCTCTCTTTTGCTTGTGCAGGTATTCATCTGCGAGGATAGCGGGGAATTGTGATCGGCTGGAGCGAAGGAGCGAGAGGAATATCTCTTCGAAAAACAAGCGTTGGAATCCAAGTAGGTTATTCTCACCCACTTGTTAATTACAACTAGGAACCTGCGGTGTAGCATTGTTCGATTGTTGCTAGACCCCTGTTGGGCTAGTAGGGATCGCCTCTATCCGTAGAGGGGATTTACCTATCCAACAATTTGGCGACTCCACTGGGGAGCTTACCTATCTTTTGTGTGTCACCTTTGTTTTTGATTTTTGCTCTTTTGTCAAAAGTTTGGAGATTGTCTTGCTGCTGGTTTGTTTCTGGGTTCACCCTAAGGACTACCTTAATTGCCTTGAAAACCTGTTGTTCTGGTTTGGAAGTTTTTGTTCAAATTTATTTGCTTTTCAGCCTCAGCGCGCTTTATTTTAAAACAGTTGCGCTGACATCGCATCCTGCCTTCTTTGTTGTCTCTGTCGTCACGCTTTTATATTCATACAGTCGCGCTGACCTGCTTTTTCGGGCTAGCGCTCTTTATTCGTGTCCTTCCGCGCTGACAGCGCAAAGTTGCTACAGGCACCTATCTGTCATCGCTTTGTTGCTATAGGGTCACCCGCGCTGATCCTGTAAAAGACCGTTTTGTCCAAATTGACCTACTGAACCTCTTGGTTTTGGCTTTCTCCTGCTTTCTACACCTGGCTTTTGGCTTGATAGCTTTGTTTGAACTGTGGCTCGATTGCTTGCGAGGCCTCGTTCCACGGGTGCTCGTTTGTCACTTGTTTTCGGTTTGTGCAAAGCCCTTCTCTTGCTCTTATTGCTTGGTTTATGTTTTGTCTTGACTTTTAGCGATTACTGAAGTGTGTCAGGCCGTCGTTTGTCTGGTTATGAACTCTCATCCTTTGGGTGTTTGCTTATCTTCATTTGATTTCACACTCAAACCCTAGGGCATCTAGTGGTCGTGTGTGTCTAGCCTCCCATCCGGGATTTGATGTTCTTTAGATTGGCCAGCCAACGTCGTTTTGTTTGCGCTTTTGCTTTGGTAATTGTTGAAAGTGTTTGATTGTGTTCCAAGCGGTTTGCTTTCCTCCGTCGAATTCCTCATTGTCTTTTGAGCTTAGATTACAATAGCTCATAAGCCCTTGTTTTCCTTCGATTTGGAAAACTGGTCTCAGTGGCTTGGGAATTGTCTTGTGTGTGCATTGAGTGATTTAGTTTTTCACTTAGCATAGCTATCTCTCTAATTCGTTTGAAAAGAACTTTTATGTCATTGAAAAAGTAGAGCGAACTAGTATCTTTTGCATTGATAGTTGAAAAGGAAAAGAGCATTTCGTTGTCTTGTATTTTTAAAGAAAAAGTTTCGTTTCCTTGCTATTAGTTGCATTAGGTTGCGTGCTTGCTTGAATTCGTTTTGTTTGTTTGAAAAATCCTTAACTCTTGTTAACTAGAATTCATCGAACAGAATGATAATCTTTGGCATGTAGTTGCATTTAGGTACTTGGAGAGATCATACGGTAGGACCTCAAACCCAAACCTAATTCAAAGATCAACTGTAAAATTAACCAAATTTACCTAAAAACGCATTGGAACTTAACGAAACATCTAGAGGTCTAGGCTAGAGACGTGTTCCGACGTCTTTAAACCTGGTATCTTAACGTTGAGTGGTTGGGTGATTCCTCCACGGTGAGACGATAAGTGCTAGTACGGATTGGGCTCCCACGTACCGTCGCGTATATATGGGGAGACTCCATTAGGCTTGCATCCTTTATCCATAGGAAGCCGAGTCTGCCGCCTTGTAAACCGTAACGCACCGAACACAGCATTCGGGAAGATTGACTGCAGTACGGGAAGTCCTTGGTTCTCATATGATTGCCAAGGTGTATAAGCAGTTTTACGGGTTGCTTGGTAAACCTTTTGCATAGAACTTCCAGAGTAGTCAGCTTTTGATCCTTTTCAGACTGTCTAATAGAAAAGGTGCCAGCAAGCGTCTTGTCACTTCGTGCTCGTTAAACATTCGAAGGCGATAGAGTCATCTTTTCGTCCTTTTCTCGACTCTTGAAACATGAAAAGGTCAAGTTCAGTTCCTGCGTCTTAAAATTTATTTGGCCACGATAACATTACCTGGTTAGATCTTGTGTGTGTTAGTTTGGGTAGGATTCTTTTTGTTTCCTATGGCAACTTTTCCTGGGTTCACCAACCTAAGTTCCCCTCCTGATGGGAACCCTATTCATTTCCCTCCTCTTGGGAATGTTGGTGCTCCTTATATGGCGACATTATCCCTTCCAGGGTTAACAGTCGGGTTGCCTGTTTGGTTGTTTTCAACCTCTTTGGTCCCTACCGTGTCGACTGATACTCCATCAGTCCCCCCACCTGCGCAACATCATGTTGAATCTAAGGTGGACCTCACTCCGTCGACACCTACTTCTACGTCTCCTTCTTGTACTTCGCCTGGTGAAAGTCTCGATTCAAGTAACCAGGTGGCTAAGAAGAAGAAGAAGAATACCAAGAAGAAGAAGTCTCCCAAGAGAGAGGTTTCAAGTACGACTGTTCCTGTAAATGCACCTGAAGTCGGGCCCCCTTCCGCTCCTCCGCGAAAGGTTAAGTTTCCTTGTCGATTATGTAAGGAAGACCATCTTCTTCGTGATTGTCTTGGCATTCCCAGGATCTTGGAAGTATGGTCTCATGACCCGGCCCGCCCCTCATCGTCCACTGAGGCTCATGGCGATGTTCCCTCATCAGTTGGGAATGGTAAGGGAAATGGGAAGATTCGAATCCCCTGTAGACTTTGTGAAGGCAATTATCCCCTTCACCTTTGTCCACTCATGGATAAAGCCTCCGTTGTTTTGGAAAGTCTCCCAGCCCTCCCTCCCCAACTCCCCGTTGGATATCAACGCCTTTCTGCAGCAACAAATCAATCGCCTCCTGATAATGAGATTGTTTCACATTCTCCTCTTGTCCAGGCCCCTCTTCCCGAACCTGGATGTGCCCAGCCTGTTCCAGACCAATCATTGGTCGGACAGAGTGCCGTCCACTCTGTTTCGGAAGAGTCAAATTCCCATGTTCTTCTCGTCTCCTCAGATTCTCCTGAGCTTGATGATGGTTT
>APFE031727676.1:0-21486 GCA_000404065.3 Pinus taeda | reverse complement strand
AAATTTATTTTTTCCAGCTTGTTGAATGTATGGTTATGGGAAAGAGCATTTAACTACATGGGAGAAATAAGGAGAAACTGAAAACCGGGGTGGGAAAACAAAAATTTTAACAAGGTCTTTTTATTTAGAGGTCAAGCACCCATTGAGAGATTCTAGGGTTTGTCCCAGGGCCAAGAAGTCAAAAGAGTCATTGTCATATGAAGAAGACCCCATCGGACACATTGTAACATGTGAAAAGAATTATTTTTGTATTTAAAAGTGCCAAAATACCTTCCAAGACCAAGTTGGATTGGCAACTAAGAAGTCAGCCTCATTAGGGTATGTCATCATCCTTGGAAGCCAATATATAGGAGGGAACTCGACCTCCTATGGTCTCTCTCTCATCTTCTCATCATCTAAGCGAAGGAGAAGCAAAACAAGGCTAGCGAAGAAAGAAGAAGGACGAAGGTTTGGGTTGTTTCTCTCTCTCTCAGACACACACACGTGCGAAGAAGGAAGGCTAGGGTTTTGATGTTGCAAGATCGAAGTTGAGGAAATTGCAAAAAAAAAGGTCAAAGGAAGGTCTAATAGGTCACCTACAAGCCCTAGAAGAAGGAAGAACCTAAGCGAAGGTCAAAGGAAGCCTTGGAAGCCCTAAAATTGTTCACACGTGTGGAAGCAGTAACTATTGCAGGGGCCGAAAATTCCAGACCTGTAGTGGAGGCCGCAATTCTGTAGCTGGGGGTTGAAGTTGTGCAGCGAGAAGAGATTTGACTGGTTTGACTTGGACAGAGGAAGCACATAATCAAGAAGGTCAAATTTGGTCTTGGAAGGGTATTGGTCTTGGTATAGAGGTCTTGGAAGTCGACATTTGAAGAATCTATAAGAAGAGAAGAGATTTGTGGGTTTTCCTTTCAAGTGGAGAGGTTTTGGCCCTGGCTTGCAGCCTACATCGTGTGTTCTTGTCTATTGTTGATCTTCTTGTTCTAGTAGTTGTTTGATGATAAGAACAACAAAATAATAATAGAAGACATCACAAGCACTTATCAAGTTGAAGAGAAATCATCTTAGTTGCAACCCTTCAAATTTCTCAACATCGAACCAGAGTTAAGGTTGGCTAAGGGTAGGATGAAGATCACTACATCCTTGAAGAAATCTTTGAGGCGGTGTTCTATGGTGCCAAGTCATCTCAAGCAAGGTATCAAGGCATTGTGGAATCTCCTATTATCCATCAAGAATAGTATGACCACGAATTCTACAAAGGACAAAGGGTTATTCTCAGCACTTACAGGTACATTTGAGGACAAAAATATTTGGGTAATCGACAATGGAGCATCAATACATATAACAGGTGAGCAGAAACAACTAAAGACCTTATCAAGAGGAAAATCTTCCTACTCTGTTGAACTTGGTGATAAAAAGAGCTATCTTGTAAGAGGAATTGGATCAACTTCACTAAAGCTAGAAAATGGAGGAAACATTAATCTCAATAACATTCTCTTCGTACCATGTTTGCAAAAGAATCCACTTTCCATGTCATGTCTAGAAGATAAAGGAGATAGGGTCGCTTTTATAAATGGAAAGGTTGTGGTATGGGATAAATGCTCTAGCATTGACAATGCAAAAATCATTGGGATTCATGAAGGAAGACTTTACAAGTTGTTGACACCTCTCTCTCAAACTTTGGTTTACATTGAAGTAAGTCCATGTGAGCTTTGGCATAGAAGGTTTGGACACCTTTACTACAAAATCTTACCAACTCTAAATTCAATGGTGAAGGGCATCAAGGAGGATCATGAAGGAGTGTGCAAGGGATGTGCATTAGGTAAAAATGTTAAGAAACCATTTGGAAGCAGTGCTTCAAGGTCAAAAGAAATCCTGGAACTCGTTCATTCTGATGTTTGTGGTCCTATGTCTACGAAGCCTCTTGGAGGTCATCTATATCATGTAACATTCATTGATGACCACTCAAGGAAAACTTGGATTTCTTTGTCGAACTCCAAGGATGAAGTATTTGACAAATTTCAAGAATTCAAAGCTAAAGTAGAGAACCTTACAGGAAGGAGGATAAAGGTCCTGAGGTCTAACCATGGAGGAGAATACAGATCTAAGGAACTCATAGCTTTCTGTAAGGAGGCTGGGATTAACAAGGAGTTGATAGTCCCATATAATCTTGAACAAAATGGAGTTGTTGAACGAAAGAATCGATCGATTGAGGAAAGTGTTAGTGCCATGTTACATGATCGAGACTTGCCTAAATTGTTGTGGGGTGGAGCATCAAAAACTATTGTATATGTTCAAAATCGAAGTCCTCACAAATCACTAGACAACATGACTCCTGAGGAAGCATTCACTAGGAATAAACCAAGCGTATACCATCTTTGAATATTTGGTTGTCTTGTCTATATTCACATTCTGAAAGATAAGAGAAAGAAGTTGGATCCTACAAGCATGAAGGGAATATTTGTTGGCTATAGTAACACACTTCAGAAGCATATAGGATCTACATAAAGAAAGGGCACCGAATAGAAGTAAGTCGAGATGTAATCTTTGATGAAAGTATTGCATTCAAGAAATCGAAGGACCTCCCGATTGACTCTAATCATGAAGAACTTCCGATATTTGAAGAAGAATACACTAGAGAAGAAGAGGATTCAAATCATGAAGAATTAGGTCCCAGTGAACCTGTGCAACAAGTGATCATCCCTGAAAGCAGAAAAAAGATCTCATTGGTTGAAGTCTACTCTTCTAGATGCAGAAGGACATGGAGCAACGAGAGATACGTTTAGGGAAAGTAAGAAACCCAAAAGATATTTAGGGTATGCAGCCTATACGACAAAGTTAATAGAAGCAGAACCATCCACCTTTGAAGAGGCTATCAAACATCAAAGATGGAAAGACGCCATGAATGAAGAATATCAATCAATAATGAAGAATGGAGTTTGGGAGATCTTTCCTAGGCCTGAAGACAAATTTGTGGTAACTTCCAAGTGGTTCTACAAGATTAAACATGTTGCAGATGGAAGTATTGAGAAATATAAGACAAGATTTGTAGCTAGGGTTTCTCCCAACAAGAAGGCATCGATTATGAAGAGAAATTTGCACCTACAGCAAGGTATACAACTATACGTTCATTGGTCTCTTTGGCAGCATCAATGGGATGGAACATCTATCAAATGGATGTTAAGACAACATTATTGAATGGTACTATTGATGAAGAAGTCTATATAGATCAACCCTTGGGATTTGAAATGAATGATAAAGAGAATCGTGTTTGCAAGTTGTAGAAGCCACTTTATGGCCTTAAGCAAGCACAAAGGGCTTGGTATGCAAGGATGGACACATACCTACAAAGATCAGGCTTCTCGAAGATGTCTATTGATCAAAATCTCTATATCAAGGTTTTGAAGGACGAGCCCATAATCATTTTTCTATATGTGGATGATCTTCTCATGACAGGTGTGGAAGGTCATATCCAATAGTGTAAAAAGCAAATGGCAGTAGAATTTGATATGAATGATTTAGGGCTAATGCACTATTATTTGGGGTTGGAAGTTTGCACTGACCTAATGAGATATATCTAGGTCAAGCAAAATATATGATCGAAATGTTGAAAAGGTTTGACATGATGGATTGCAAAACTATGACAACCCCTATGATCATAAATTTTGAGAGGCTAAGAAGTTTTGATTCAAGCCCTATAGATCCAACAAGGTATACACAATTAGTTGGCTCACTAATGTATTTGGTAAATACTAGACCAGGCATTTGTTTTGAAGTGAATATTCTCAGTTAGTTTCAGGAAGAGCCTAAGCATGACCATTGGATAGCAGCCAAGCATATACTAAGATATTTGCAAGGTACAATCCACTATTGCTTGAAATATGATAGAAAGAATGATATACTTGATTGGATATACAGATTTTGACTGGGGAGGCAGTGAGATGGACAAGAGGAGTACTACTGGAGGATGTTTTAGTTTGGGATCCTCCATGATATCCTAGATGAGTAGAAAGCAAGAATTGATTGTTTTGAGTAGTGTTGAAGCTAAATATATTGCAACCTGTTAAGTAAGCAAAGAAGCTGTCAGGTTGAGGAAGTTGTTGTCCTACTTGTTTGAAGGACCGATGGACCCTATAGTGATACATTGTGACAACACCAATTTCATAATGTTGTCTAAATACCCAGTGTTCCATGGAAAGACAAAACACATAAATAACAAGTATCACTACATACGAAAGTTGGTGCAAGATGGAGTGTTGCAGCTACAGTATATCTCCATTGATGAACAATTGACATCTTGACAAAATCTCTTCCTAATAAGAAGCTTGTGTATTTGAGAGACAAGCTTGGATTGGTTGATATATCCTCCCTAGTTGAGAGGGAGAGATATACACATCATTCTTGTCTTCACTTCATGAAGAAAGAATGGAGGATTGGGTAAGCATCTAGTTTCTGATACTCTTTGAGGATGAGGTTCGCATCCAAGACGTAAGAGTAGTCGAAGAGGAAATTCCATGAGGATGTGTTATTCCATGATAGGAATTGTCCTAAAAGGACATACCCTGTGAACACCCAGGTGGGGTATGTACCTTAAGGGACAATGATGATGGTGTCTATCAGTGATTGGACTCGCCAACATTGTGCTCAAATCTTGTGGAGAGATAGAGTTGTTAGACAAGGCCTTGCTATGTGACAATATCGGTCAGTATGATGCAAAGAGATAAGTTGAAATGATATCTTATGAGATGGCTTACCAATTCAACTCTTCATATGAGATCTCTTCAATTTGAGAATATTCGTGTACCATTATGAATACCTCCCTATTTAAGAGGGAGCGTTGAAATGTGTAACTAGATTTGATCTTCATAAATATGAAATGTACTTTTGATTCTTGTATATTGTAAAAAAAAGGAAATTTATTATTGTTATTTTTGTAGCATGGATTTCATGCTCAAGGTCTTTTTATTTAGAGGTCAAGCACCCATTGAGTGCTTATAGGGTTTGTCGTAGGGTCAAGAAGTTAAAAGAGTCATTGTCATATGAAGAAGACCCCATCGAGCACATTGTAACATGTAAAAAGAATTATTTTTGTATTTAAAAGTGTCAAAATACCCTCCAAAACCAAATCAGCCTCGCAACTAAGAAGTCAACCTCATTAGGGCATGTCGTCCTCCTTGGAAGCCTATATATAGGAGGGAACTCGACCTCCTATGGACTCTCACTCATCTTCTCATCACCTAAGCGAAGGAGAAGCAGAAGAAGGCTAGCGAAGAAGGAAGAAGGACGAAGGACGAAGGTTTGGGTTATTTCTCTCACTCTCTCTCTCTCTCACACGTCAAAGAAGGAAGGCTAGGGTTTTGATGCTGCAAGATCAAAGTTGAGGAAATTGCAAAAAGAAGGTCGAAGGAAGGTCTATTAGGTCACCTACAATCCCTAGAAGGAGGAACCCAAGCGAAGGTCAAAGGAAGCCTTGGAAGCCTTGAAATTGCTCATACGTGTGGAAGCAGTGACTGTTGTAGGGGCCGAAAATTTTAGACCTGCAGTGGAGGCCGAAATGTTGTAGTTGGGAGCGGAAGTTGTGCAACTGGAAGAGATTTGACTGGGTTTGACTTCGACAGAGGAAGCACATCATCAAGGAGGTCAAACTTGGTCTTGAAAGGGTATTGGTCTTGGTCTAGAGGTCTTGGAATTCGTCATTTGAAGAATCTATAAGAAGAGAAGAGATTTGTGGGTTTTCATCTCAAGTGGAGAGGTTTTGACCCTGGCTTGCAGCCTACATCTTGTGTTCTTGTGTATTGTTGACCTTCTTGATTTGGTAGTTGTTTGATGATAACAACAACATAATAATAAGAGAAAAAGCTAATAATCAAACAAATTAAAAATACATCACAAGCAGTTATCAAGTTGAAGAGAAATTATCTTAGTTGCAGCCCTTTAGATTTCTCAACAAAACCAAGTTAAACTCCAACTCATCCTATCATCCACAGTCTGATGGGCAAACTGAAGTGATGAATAAAGGTCTCGGGAACACACTAAGAAGTCTTGTGGGTGATCATCCCAAGCAATGGGATCGTGTATTAGCTCAAGTTGAGTTCGCAAATAATGATTCGCCAAACAAGAGAACAAGGAAAAGTCCATTTCAAACTTTGAATGGAATGCATCCTAGGGGAGTTTGTGAACTACGAGATTTGGGCAAACTGGAACAAAGAAGTGTTGAAGGTGAAGATTTTGCAACAACAATGAGTGAGTTATATAAGCAAGTTAAATAAAGGTTACAAGTTAGCAACTCCAAATACAAGCAAAAAACATATTTAAAAGAAGAAAAGTGAACTTTGAGGTGGGAGACATGGTCTTATCTCACCTAAGAAAGGAGAGATTTCCAAGAAAAGAGTATAATAAACTTAAGATGAAGAAAATAGGTCCTTGCAAGATACTTCGTAAGTTTTCTGCAAATACTTATGAACTGGAGTTACCTACAGGTATATAGGTATTTCACCCATTTTCAACGTCACTGATTTGTACCCTTATCTAGTCAGTGGCAAAGACTCGTCTACAACAAATGTGGACAATAGAAAGGACAGTGAGCAGCAGTGGCTAAAACAATGCCTACGGCAAAAACATTGGAGGCTGAAATGATTTTGGGCACAAAGGTTGCAAAGAAAACAAGAGAAGAGGAATATTTGGAGTACTTAGTGGAGCGGAAAGGTCGTCCGGTTGAGGATTCTACTTGGATGAATGTTGCAGCTCTACAAAAAGCATGTTATTCTATAGAAGACCTTATGAGCAGGAGCTCATAAATCTTTCTTTTCTGGGAAGCCTAATGCAGGTGCATAGGTCGAGCACAAGATATAAAGAATTTGGACACGAGCTTACCAATGTGATGGGATGGTCACATGGTAATGCTGGGAAAAAAATTAATGTTCAGAAATTCTGAATATTTAATTTAGGAGTAGGTTTTGATTTTTTTTAAATAAGATGGAGAAGTTACTCATCTATAGAAGTTATTTTCCGTTGTAAATATAGTTTTCAGGTTCCCTTGTTTTGTGGAGAAGGGAAATCGATTCATTTTCATGACCCTTGGTTGTAAAAGTCAGTTTCTTTTTAGGAACAATAAAGAACAAGTGCCTAGAAGCTCCTAGGGGAGGAGAAAAAGAGTAATTCATTGTTTCCTCTGTATAAACACAGTTCTGAACTTTGCAAACACGACTGCACTTTCCAATTTGTGTGAACCAGGGGTATTTTGTGTGAATGGCGTAATAATCAGCAAATGGGATTGTAAGTTTGTATGGTTTGAGATTGAATCGAAACCTAGTGATTAAACCAAATCGATTTTTGCTTATGACCTGTTATTAATCGCAGTTTTGTTCATGTGCATTTGATCATTTTGAGAGCCTATAACTCATTGAATCGATTGTATTCTTGTTATATTGGTTTCAAAGCCCCATGAAGGAATGTGTGGTATTTACAACGATTTGAGTGTTGTTGTTAAAGTAAGACAGAGTACCCTATTTTGGAACACTGTCAAACTTTTCTTCAACTGGTTTTTTCTATTCTTTTCTGATGGGCAAATTTGTAATAGTATTACAAACCTCAACTCATTTACTGTGTTGAAGTGTAAGGGATCGTGAGAGTCAATTTGGTAAGAGTTGAATCGATCCATCTTCCCAGAAATTGGTATACCAAATTTTCACAGTGCACTGACAAATCATTATATAGCGAACAACGCTACCAAATTATTCTGTAGTGACTAAATAGTTAATTAGAGAACAGACGCTACCAAATCATTTCGTAGTGACCTACCAAAGCAAATTGAAGGACTACGTCTCAATGTCAAATCTCCTTTTAGCATGCCTATTGCACCACCGCAACTCCTGTTCTATGAGGCCAGTTAAAGATCAATAGGAAGACCCAAATCTTAGAGGGGGTTGGAGATCAGACCAAGTTGGGGTAGGCCCTAATCTAAGCCAAGAAACAAGATTCGTCCAAGTTGTTAACAAGGGTTTGTGGAGGGGCAAGGGCAAATAGAAGGGTATCCATGAAGTCTGAGCAGAGCTACATCATAGCACCTCATCTTAAGAAGCATACCGAGCTAAGGAGAGTTGCAGGTCTAAAGGAGGATAAGTTTTTGAGGACGCCAAGTATCCTCAAGAAATTTGTTTGTTGCAGGTGTGGTTCTGTGCGAGAAAGAAGCATCTTTGTTTGTTGGGCAAGGTCCAATTTTGTAATTTAAGAGAAAGTCGAAGCCCTATTTTTTGTTACAAGAAGACTGCAAGGCCTTAGGGTAGTTGGAAGAGGGCCAAAAGGCCACAAGATCAATTGCACAAGCGGCTACAGTTGATTTAGAAGGTCACAAGCAGAGGAATAGAGGTTTGAGAGGCCTCAGAAATCTAAAGGCACAAGGCCGAGGTTCCACAGATCAAAGTAAAGGCAAACAAGGGTTGTAAAGGGCTTTTATTTGTTGTGTGGAGGAATGTTGAGATACTTATTAAAGTTTGTTCATCAAAGGAGTAAATGAACAGTTGTTTTAAGGTTGATTATGCAATCACCTTGAAGGATCTAAGGGACTGTGAGATGCTAGTGTTTGATGGCTAATTATGTAGTAGGTTTGAAGGACAAAAATTACTATAAGTAGCCTGTATTTTGGAGCTAATACATACAAGAAGTCTGAAGGATCTGACTTGTTGTGAGAAGCAATATATAACAGAGATCTAAAAGGAGTCAAATCACTATGTGTTGGTGACGAAGGACAGCCAGGTGTCAAGAGCAAATATAGACTAAAAGCATTGGTGTTGAAACGACATCTTCAACAAGTCATGTGTTTTGTTCTCGTCTTCTTCTTGGGCAGATTGCAAATATGAAGTAGCAGATCACAAGCCCTAGTTTTGTATATTATGTGTACTAGTTGTACTAGAGATCGAGGACGATGATCCCTAATACAGGAGCCCCATGATTCTTTTATTGATGGACTAATAAAATAACTGAGCTTTGGGCTCAAATCTCTATGTACTTAATTGATTTCACTGTCGAAGATTTCCATTATGAGAAGTGTTTGTAAGTTGAGGTTCCTAGTGTGTTTGTGTGCATGATCAACCTCAAGACCAAATCTAGGGCAGAAGGAAAATCCAACATAATGTTAGGGTGACAAAAGGCAAGGGCAATCAAGGTGATTAGAAGAAACAATGAATAAGTTCAAATAAAAGTTTGCCTTACTTTTTGCCTAGTAGTTTAAGCCCTGTGGAATAGCACAACAAGTGTTCCAACAAAAATCTTATTGGAAGGGAAAAAAAGAGGGATTGAGCTAGCAAGTGTAAAAGGTAGGTTGAAAGTCCAAGAAGACAATGGAGGAACCAAAGGGAGATCCAAGAGGCTAAAGGAAGGTAGAGAGGCCAAAAAGGGGGTAAACGAAACCATAAAGGGAAGTCAAAAGGCCAAATAAGGTAGGTAGGGAGGAAAAAAGGAGGAATGGATGATTGAAAGGGGGTTGAGTTCAAACAATAGTTGAGGGGCCAAAATAGAGGTCAAATAGTTGAAGAAAGCAAGGAAGAGCATTACGCCCCCATGTTTTTTGAGGCAAGACTAGAGAAAAGAAGCAAATAATTTGTCAATAAACAAAAGAAAAAGGAAAAACGGATAGGAAAATTTGCCCCTAAGACACTATAAGTGGTTGCAAGAAGCATTCAAAATGGATCACTGAGGAAGTTAAATTAGGGGTACATCCTCAAATACATGGGTAAATCTCATGGGTCTAGCCCAAGTGATTGTATAATGGAGTGTTATACTCCCTACCTAGGTTATATTCTCATAATTGACATGACAAAGCTACGAGCTTCTACAAAAATGGATTTACCCTGGGTGCCACCCTTGAAATAAGGAGGAAGTGCCAACTCGGTTTATCTAGGAAATGCATTACATGAAAAAAATACATGGGAGGGCAAAAAGTGACAAAGGTGACACAAGACGAAATAAATAAAGGATTAAAGCAGGGTTTGGCACACAATCCACAAAGACACTATAGATATAAAATGAGAATGACCCATGGATGATTCTAACAAAGGAACAAAACTATGATGTGAAATGCTAGAAGTGTGATGGTTTACATTGGTTGCGGAAATAAAATAAGTCATTGGCAAGGCTACAACAAAGGAACAAAACTATGATGTGAAATGTTGGAAGTGTGATGGTTTACATTGTATCATGTATGTGGAAATAAAGTAAGTCAATGGCAAGGCTACAACAACTGTAAGAGAATAATGGACCAAAATTGTTGAAAGGGACTTTGGATGAAAAAAAGACCAAGAGGTAGGGCATAGAATGGTTGTGACTCGTGAGTCAAAGGCTAGCTAAGATGGGGCACATCATAAGTGTATGCAAGATGAGAAACCTATTGCAAGAAAGGGAAAACAAAGAGGGGAGAATGAGTAATGTTAGAAAAAAACTATATATATAATCTTTGGGCTTTTAACAATGACAGAAGAATACAAATCCTCCTATAAAACTACTAAGATACCAAGGAATTGAGAGATGAGATAAGATAATTACATTAATGTCCAACGAATGACCACAAAAGTAGGTCAATGGAATTCAAGAGTACAACTAATTTAATGGCCGAGGGCGAAGGGGGCGAACAAGGCACTAGCTCGTTGTTAGAGTCCTTTGTAACCATCATGGGGTCCTACTATATGATCTAGGGTGGAATGTACAAGCGAGGTATACTCCTAACATCTAAGTTTGAAAGAAGAAAACTTTGAATGGATCTTTGGTTGCTCCTTTGGGGCTAGGACATAGTCTAACGAGAGGGAGGCACTCTACTTTTAGACCATGTGGAGTTGATCTCTCTAAACGCTCTAAAAATGTGTGGCCTGATGTATGAACTAATACCAACAAGTCACTTCCGATAAGATGGTTTCCCTCCCTAAGGGGGAGGAGGAGGAGAAACCTGAGGTCTCACCATTCTGTTGTTTGTTGCACTCTAGAACTTTGTCTGTTGTTTGTTGCTTCACTCTAATGGGTCAACAAGTATGAGGTGATCATTCAGGACATCACAGGGCAAGGCATCGCATGCAAGGGTTGAGATCTATCGCAGAAAAATTCCTTAATGAAAAGGCTAAGCATCTTTGGTCTTGATAGCCAAAGAAAATAGACAGTGAGCTCCCCGAGTCTCTATCAAGGCAATGATAACATCCTCTAATCTATAAGGTGCATCTATGTCTTCGGCCTCTAAAGGTTGCACACCTAGCAAATCCTATCAAATTGAGGTATATAATGATCTATATCTATTCAGAGTCAATGGGAGTTGTCCCAAAGGGATCCTGAGGAAGTGCATCCAATGTCTGCGTGTGTGGGGAAGATGATGATGCCATCATGCAACTCCAAAAAGTATTTAGGTACGACATCTTCAACCCTAGGCTCGTCAAATGTGAGGTTGACGTGACTTGGGCGTACAATATGTAGATGTCTTCTTCTCTAATGGCTTGGTTCAATACCTACCTACCTAGCAAGAGATGGCTTAGTGCATGAACAATGGCAAGCACTCTGGGATATAATAAACAATTGGAGAAGTCGAAACACCTCTGAGAACCAACCTCATGCTTTAGATACTTGAGGGAGTATCTAAAGCATGAACCTCCAAGGACCAGAGTGCTACATAGAGATACCTTTCTCTCTCAGTGGAAATCTCTAAGAGATCGACCTCGACGATGGAAAGAAACAAAACAGAAAATGACCTCGAGGCAGCAAGGGTGGATGTCAAACTTTGCCTGGATGATGAATTGCAAAACCATCCGCTTACATTTGATGATAAGCCTGAGAAGCAAGGTCTATACTCTCTCCAGCCTAATCCAATCTGTCTGCAATAAGCTCAATCCCCAAATCTCGTAGCCATAAGGAATTGTGGGTCTAATAATTACCTCCATGAGGTGGAGTTTAGTCAAGATGTTGTAAAAATGCCACTAAAAACATTATCTCACAATGAGGGAAGGGAACCATATCCTTTTCACGTCAAGGTTGGAGGGCCTATCGCCACCCAAAGTGAGGCCTCTTGAACTGGACTCTCGTGTAAGCAATAGTGATCTCAATCACTATATCCTTCAATAATAGAAATGTAAGTATGTAAGAGATCTCTTCAACACATTGAAGATCAAAACCTTAGTTTTACCCAAGTTGACTGCCAGTTGTGAAAGGTCACAAAAACTAGGCTAGTGCATCGATCTGTCTTTGCAGACCCTCAAGAGAAAAAGGCCAACAAGGCCAAGTCATCAGCAAATAGGACAAAAAAAATCAACACCTAATGTGGAAGAAAGCCATCCCCCTCTTGGATATGCTCATGGAGGAAAGACTACAACTCATCAATCTAGATCCCAAAGGGAGTCAACAAGCACCTTTAGTTTACACGGATGGTACTCTAGATGAAGTTGGAAAGGTTGTGCCATCATGAGGCATCCCAGGACTATTTCATAGAGTCTCATGATAACTGCCAACAGGGTCTTAGATATGCCAATGTCGTGAAATGTCTAATATAATGCCTCCCTCCATACTATGTCAAATGCTTCCTAAAAGTCTACAAAGCAACTATAAATCTTCAAAAAGCGATGACGAGACTCTTCAGTAATGGCTAGAAGTGTGAAGATGTGATCAATCGTCTGATAGTTGGGGCAGAAACCTGCCTATCCTCGAGCCCTATGATGATGGCTCTTCAACTCCTCAGAGAGCCACTAGTGTAGAACTTTGAGCAACCAAAAAGAAGTGAGCATATTTGACGAAATAAAATAACATGGATAATAACATTACCTTACGGGGTTACCTAGCCATTTTTTTTCTGTATTACTGAAAGAATGTATACATAGTTCTTAATATCAACCACTGAATGACTTCATATTTCTAAATATTAACCTCATTAGCATACGGGGTTTTACCTAGCTGTTTTCTTTTTCTGCGTCGAAAAACAGGTAATGACAGATACATAAAAAGAAAATTACAAATGTATTCCAACCTGATTGCAGACGAAGAATGAGGCTGATCCCTCAGACCTGCACAAAACGTCCTCGTTTCACCTTCTTCCACGATTGTGAACACTCTTCTTTGCCTTCACCTGTTGCAGAGCAAAATTCCTTAAATTCCTTATAAATCATTGACCATGCCAAAAACCAATAAAAAAGGAACTGACCAAAAAAAGCAGAAAAGCTTTACCTGGAATATCTCTATCAATTCAAATGCCAGTGGTTAAAACGCGCAGGAATTCCCTCCAAATGACAATGTTTAAAACCCTTGTGATGTCCTGCGAAACGCCACTAGTTAAAACCCTACCAATTCCTGAGGGCTTTAACCATTGGAGGGAATTCCAGAGGGTTTTAATCATTGGCCTTAGAAATCATTTACCATGCCAAAAACTAATAAAAAAGGAACTGACAAAAAAATAAAAAGCAGAAAAGATATCTCTATCAATTCAAATGCCAATAGTTAAAACCCTCAGGAATTCCCTCTAAATGATAATGTTTAAAGCCCTTGCGATTTCAAAACCGTACCAATTGCGAGTTCCCTGATTCTCCCAGTGTGTTTGCCTCGACCTAAAGAACTCTGCAGAGGAAAACAAAGTACTTCTTCCCGACAGCGGCCGTGAAAGGATACGATTTCGCAGCAGGTCGGCGGACGGTGACATTAATCACAATTCCACTGCCACCTAACACAGAGATTCCCTGCTGTCTCTCCCACGTTGCACCCATTGGAGAACTCCAGGGCTTGGGCTTCTCTCGGCTTTTCTCTCGGCCTGTAGAGCCCTACTTCATCACCTTTTTCTCCTTCCCCTCCGAGCGTAGCTTCTGGCTTTCATTTTAAGAGTTGTCTCTGGTTGTCCATCTGCTTCTGCTCTGGACGCTAATGGTTCGACCCTCGTTCTTTAGAGTTGGAATCGTTCTTTAAAGTCGTCCACATTAATCGCGTGAATGTGTTCGAATCGCGTAAATGTGTTCGACGATCTCAAAAAGTTTTGGTAGAGATATAATTGGTAATTGCACTAAATGTTGCAATGGAAATATTGTAAGGAAAGACTAGGGTAGAAGAAAGAAGATGTCACATAGAAGGAGCCATTGTGAAGGAATGAGAGGCGGATTTCATTTCCATAGAACCAAGTCATGGAGGTTTCAAAGATATTGATGATAAGAGTGATCAACAAGTAGACACTTCAGAAATGTTGAGAAGATGCATGGAAGAGGCATGGAAGAGGAAGTTCCAAGAGATATCACCACACTGTCATCAATACAAATATATATGTAACCAACATAATATGTTCACATTTATAAAAATGTTGTTATAGATATTGAATTAGGAAATTGGGGTGAAAATCCTTTGGTGATTGATATCAAATGGAAAATCCTAGTGGAAATTGATTATTCGCAAAAAATACCTCCATTCAATTGATTATTCGCAAAAAAATACCTCCATTCAACTTGGTCAAACATATTTAGTTCACTAACTAATCCTCTTCAGATTCAAACTTGGTACTTCTAAGCCACTCAACAAATGGCTTAAAAATTTTCCACATTGAAGAGTTATTGCCTTGGGCACCCAAAGTATGGTTATCAGACCATTGGAAAATAACATTTTCTAATATGTCATCGTCATATAAAACTTTCAAAACCAAAGCAAATTCCTTGATTGCATCTGCACTAACATGCTTTCAAAAATCATCAATTGCATTCAACAATTGTGAATCTTCATTACGAAGAGCTTTGTACAAGTAAATATTTCTCTTTGCAACCTCCTTGGAAAATCCTTTGCTAACACCTTTGTAAGGCCCTCAAACAATGTAGTCATCACATCCCGAGGAGAACCACTGAGAGATTGTATGTACTCTGCCAACTAATTAGGAGACTTTCTCCTTCGAAGAAAATCATTAAAATCAGGAAAAAAACCTTAGCATGAATGCTTAGCCCTTTAACTGTCTTCAAGTTTTTCTCATCAACATCACTAGCTTCCTCCTTATCATCACTCTCTAGCATAAGTTCTATGGATTTCTTACTATTCACAGTAGCATGCTCTCTCAGACTCAATCATTGTGTTCTTTAAAACGATCTTCCTTACAACCTGCATATCAGTATGTTGCTTTGTACCTTGTTCAGGTATAATTAACATCACCATTTCACTGGTAGCAAGAGTCAGTTTGTCCTTGATCCTTTCTTGAGTAGCCTCAATAGAGGTGTCAGTCTGTCATTCCACTCCATCATCAACTTCCTCATCATGGTAATCCTAGCTCCCTCGGGGAGATTAATCATCCTCATCAAAATATTTATTCTATGCTACTCTTTCCTATTCTACTACACGCCTTAAAACATTTCCTTTGTAACATGTGGTGCAATTGCTAGTCATACAATTTATAGATGTAGTTGTTAATGTATTTCTTTAGTGAGAATAGATCAAAGGAGTAATATGCTTGTTAAAGTTCTAAGTTTGAAACTACTTTTATTTTGAAAAATCCTCCGGAACAAAATAATGGAGGAAAAGATAAGAAGTCACTGAGGAGGGAAAACATAATCAATAATCAATAATACAACAGTTTACATCATATGGGAAAACATACCATGTGCCCAAGAATGATAGCAAGCACAATGGCTCTCCAAAACATTGGTTCAAGCAACCATGATGAAGCTTTCTAGATTTATAAGATATCAAAATTGCTTACTAAAATAGAAAGACGAGGCAATGGCATCAAGACCAATAACGTTAATATGGTAGATGTGGAAAAACCTCTTGGAAGGAGACCTTCTTACGCGACAACGTTGTTTGGATGTGAATTGGATGTCGAGTCACCAAAGTTTCACAAGAACACTGGAATTGATATTGTTAATGGTTCCCATGACAATGCAAAGAAGGTTGATTTTTTGGAAGTTTTTATAAAAAGATATGGTCCAGTGTTATCGATGTGAAAATCTAGAGATAAAGATTCTAATGTCAAAGCTACAAATGGTATCCCCGCGATGTGTTGCATGTAGGTACATTACTGATGTAGATATGAGGGATAAGATGACTACTTTTATTTTGAAAAATCCTCTAAAACAAAAGAAGAGAGGAAAAGATCTTAAAAATTAAATGTTTCAAATTAGTGCTTATTTTCTAATTGGAATTTTGTGAATTTCTTTTCTATTATGAAATTATTTCTCTAATAGAAGGAACATTATTTCTATCTTAAAAATCAATAAAGAATAAAAATTATCTGAAACAAATGTAACATAATTTAATTTCATAAATTGAAATGGATTAAAAAATACATAATTTGTATTGTTTATTTTGATGGTGTCATAAACTAAAATCACCTAAAAGAAATCAATTTTCATGAAGCCTCCCTAATACAACTTGAGTGGGTGTAATGGTTAAGAGCATGTGTTTCCTCCTAAAAGATCATTGGCTCAAAACCAGAGGGGGGTAGAGTATGTATGCCTTTATAGACTTGGCAGTCAAATAAGTGCTCGGAGGTGGGTCCCTCGTCCCACAAACAAGGGGGTCTCATACACCAATTTGATGTTTGGCTTGGTCCTAACCTTAAAAATAGATGATAATAATAATAACTATGAAAATAGAATGATATTTCCAAATGTAAATCTTATTTTTGAAGTTAAAATGCCTAATAAGCACCCTTATTAAACTTATATAAATATGTTAGAAATCTTTGAACCCTTTAAGTAAAATATGTATTTGCATTTTGAAACAATAAATCCTTAAGAACAACAAATATATTAGTTATTGTAAATCACTTTGCATTGAATTTTTATGTGCATTCTTAATAAAGAGAAAATCAACCTACATAAATTTCATAGCAATATTAACCATAAATACAATAATTTAATTTAGTTTCTCAATATTTTTAAATTATTTCATTTAAAATAACAACCACTATTTCGTAAGTTGATTTTTTTGTCATTTTTTATTTTAATATTTATTAAAATAAAATTTATACTTATTTGAATTAAAATAAGTAAATGTCATACGTCATTTTTTAATAAATAAAAGAAAATTGTCTCAATTTATTATTCTCTAATTTTCTTTTAATTCTTTTGAATATTCACCATTCCGAATATGTTTTTCACTATTTTTGTTACATAGTGGTGCTCTGGTGCTCTATGTCTTGAGATGTACTTGAATTTCATGTTATCATCATTTGCAGGTTTATATAGTTGCGCACATTTTGTTATTTATCCAACAGTATATACAAGCAGCACCACTAGAATACTTGTAGTTACATGTGTCTCTTCAATAATTTAATTTAGTTTTTTAATATTTTTAAATAATTTAAATTAAAATAATATATTTATTCTCTTTTAAATTTAAAAATAAAATTTAAACAACAAAACACAATATAAAGAAACATCCATTTCCATATGAAACTCTATGATTGCATCTAAGGAGTTCAAAAAAATTGTGATTACATCGAGAGTTCAGAAACAGCTATATCTCCGACTGAATTAATAAAATCCACATACATCCAACGACAAAGTGAATTAATATAATAATATAATAGATATTTAACATAAATAAAAAGTGAACTTGTTATGAAACCAGCTCAAGAAAAGATAGAAAAGATAGATCAACGCCTTAGAATTCAGCCTCTTCGAGGGGGCAACCTCCTTTACATTACATAAATGAACAATTATTGGATGATACAAATGACAAAACCTCCTTTCTATATATAGGAGTCTAAGGAGTCACAATATAACCCAGCCGACCTAACAATAATAATATAAAGCCACAAAAATAACAATAGAGGGATTCTATGGGGCACAGTAATAACAATATGGGGGCAATAGGGGCACAACAATATTAATAAGGGGTACAAGTACCATAGTAATGGGGTAATCACTAGTATTATAGGGACCCAACATGCCCCTCTCCTTCAAAAAAAGTGTTGTCCTCAACGCTTCAGTAGTTCTAGATACTTCTGTATAAAATTCTCATCCTCCCATGTGGAATCTTCCACAGATAAGTTCTTCCACTTGATAAGATACTCCGAAATTGATCGATTTCGTAACTGTCGAGATCTTGTTTCGGTGACTGCTTCCGGTTCCAATATAATTTTTCCTTCCTCGTCAAGTTCTGGCAATATTGTTTGAACTGGGAGCTTGTCGCCTATAACCTTCTTTAAATATAAAACATGGAAAACTGGTTGCAATCGAGAAGCTGCAGGAAGCTCCAATTTGTATGCCATAGTACCAATATTTTGCAACACCTTGTACGGACCATAATACTTTGGTGATGATTTATTATCCTTCTTAGCTTGCTTTAGGAACATTTGCTTATATGGTTGTAGCCGTAGGAATACCCAATCACCTACAACAAAACATCTTTCACTGCGATGTTGATCTGCCTGTTGTTTCATTCTATTATGTGCCAACACGAGGTTATCCTTTAAGAGTTGGAGGACTTGTTGTTGATGTTCGTTGTGATGTTCCACTACTTGAGCCTTAGAATTTTCTCTTAAATATGATGTGATGGATGGTGGTTGATACCCATAAAGTGCCATAAATGGGGTCATTTTTGTTGTTGTATGGAAGGAAGTGTTATACCACCATTCAGCCAGAGGCAACCATTTGACCCATTGTGTCTGTTTATCAGATACAAAGCAACGAAGATATCCTTCCAAACATTTGTTTACTATCTCAGTTTGCCCATCAGATTGAGGATGATAAGATGACTATGAGCTAACTGAGTACCAAGACAAGAAAATAATTCTGTCCAAAAAATTCCAATGAAAATGGGATCTCTGTCACTTACAATGATCTTTGGGTTTCCATGTAGCTTTTGAATTGTTTCCATAAATGCAGTAGAAACTGTACTGGCTTTAACTGGATGTGATAATGCACAAAAGGGTGCATACTTGGTAAGTCTGTCAACTACCACCATGATGACACTCTTTCCCTCAGACTTGGGTAAACCTGTGATAAAATCCATTGAAACCTCCTCCCAACGTTGGCTTGGAAGGGATAAAGGTTGTAATAGACCCGATGTCTTAATTGTTTCAACTTTATTTTGTTGGCAAACCAAACATTCTGCCACAAACTTTTGAATATCTGATTTAAGGCCATCCCAAAAAAATTCCTTCTTAACCCTGTGGTAAGTTTTTTAAAAATCCTGAGTGCCCTCCTAAGGGAGAAGTGTGCAATTCCATAAGAATCTTTTGTTTTAGCTGGGAATTCTTACAGAGGTATAAGCGATCTTTGTACCATAACGAATCATTTTTCCAGCTAAATGTATCAGACGTACTGGAATCTTGTTGTAGATTTCGAATAAGTGCCCACAGTTCTTCGACATTCTTCCATTCCCCCTTGCTTCATTTATCCAATCTGGTTGGATAATAGAAATGGCACACAACAATGCTTCCACATCCTCATCCTTTCTTGAGAGTGCATCTGCCACCACATTTTGCTTCCCTTTTCTGTAGATTATTTCAAAGTCATAACCCAACATCTTTGTGACCCACTTTTGTTGCTCTTCAGAGGATAATCTTTGTTCTAAAAAGTATTTAAGGCTATCATGATCCGTTTTTACCTTGAAGTGTCTTCCCATTAGGTAGGGTCACCATTTCTTAAGTGCATGTAGTATTGCCAACATTTCCTTCTCATAAATAGCTTTGTGTAAAAACTTTCCCTTGATTAGACGGCTTTCAAAAGAAATGGGTCTTTCATATTGCATTAAAACAGCACCAATTCCATTTCCTGAAGCATCACATTCCACAATAAAGGTTTTTGTGAAGTCTGGTGTAGCTAAGACCGATGCTTGGCACATTGCCTCTTTAAGATGCGCAAAGCCCTTTGTTGCTTCTAAAGTCCATGAAAATGCATCTTTATTCAATAATGTTGTTAGAGGTGCTGCTATTCTCCCATAATTCTTAACAAACTTGCAATAATACCCTGTCAACCCGCGAAATCCTTGCAGATGCTTTACGAATGTGGGGATTTTCCATTCCTTAATGGCTTTAATTTTTCTAGGGTATAACTTAACTCCTTCATGAGATACAATATGACCCAGATATTCCACCTCTTGTACTCCAAAGAAACATTTAGATCTTTTTTGCATATAATTGTTTCTCCTCCAATAGTTGTAGCACCTTGTCAACATGTTCAACATGATCCTTCCAAGACTTGTTGTAGATTAATATATCATCAAGACATACTAACAAAAAATTTCTAAGGAAGGATTTGAAAATGGAAATCATCAAACCTTGAAATGTAGAGGGTGCATTGGTAAGTCCAAAAGGCATGACCAAAAATTCATAATGACCCTCATGAGTTGTAAATGTTGTTTTCGGAATCTCTTCAGTCTTCATTCTATTTTGATGATATCTTGGATGAAGATCCAACTTGGTGAAGTAAATTGACCCATACAATTCATCCAGTAATTCATCTATGATAGAAATGGGAAACTTATCTTTAATAGTGAGCTTATTGATCTCCCTATAATCCGGAAACATGTGCCATGATCCATCCTTCTTGTGCACCAATACAACTAGAGCAGAGAAATAACATTGACTAGGTTTAATTATACCAGCCTCTAGATTTTCTGCAACCATACATTCAATTTCAATCTTTTGGGCATACGGATATCTGTACGGCCTGATGTTTCGAGGAACACTTCCTGGAATCAAATGAATAGCATGATCATGATCACGAATAGATGGGAGATTTTTGGGAGTCTAAAATACCTTGGAATGATTGTCCAAGACTTTTTGGAGATATGGAGAAATAGATGATTTTGATGTGGAAACATCTAGCGAACATACTTTTTCAATTACACCTCTTTGTTCCTTTTTTAGAAGCTTTGTGTTATCGTTAGAGGTGATTATCTTTCCTAGTTTCCCTACAATAATCCTTAATTCAACTTCCTTTCCTTCAACAGAAAATTTCATGAAATGTTCTTGAAAATTAAAAGTTATTGTACCCAAGGATTGTAGCCATTGGACTCCTAGTACAACATCAACACCTCCCATTGGAATGGAAAGCATTGGGTTGGTCAATACATATTCTCCCATGGATAGCTTGATATTATGGCACTTTCCAAAACAATCTATCATTCCTCCATTTGCAACCATCACTTGACACTCTGGTGCTGGATATAGGAAACAATTCAATTCTTTTTGCTACCTTACAATGAATAAAATTGTGGGTATTTCCTGAATCAATCAACACTATTACCTTTTTCTTCTTGATTTGTCCTTCTATCTTGATGGTTTGAGAAGTGGTAATTCCAACCAATGCATTACAAGATATGGTTGGATTCATTTCTTCTTTTTCTAGGCTTTGTTCCTGGAGTATATCCTCTTCCTTTGACTTTCTTGCTCCTTTTCTTCTTCCTCTTCACAATCTATGTAGAATAATTTCTTCTCAGCACACTTATGACCTTTAGTGTATTTGCTATCACAACTGTAACAAAGCCCTTTTGCTCTTTTTTCTTCCAATTGTTGTGGGTGTCAACCTTATAGGTTGTAGAAGGCTAGGGGAAACAACACTTCCATCTTTATATTGT
>APFE031727673.1:34053-76926 GCA_000404065.3 Pinus taeda | reverse complement strand
GTATTTCCTTGGATAAATCACATGAGCACAAGCTACAATGTGGGAAAATACGTGGGAAAACTCATTGGCATACTCAATCCCTTGATTGTGCAAGATCTGATGCACAACTATAGTCGCAACTGATAGCAATTGATTCTCTAACACCTGTCCCTGCTGAACTGAACATGCACTGACATGCAACTGAGTTAACTGATGTATTCATTAGTTGTATTATGAGTTAATAACTTGTGAATTAATTAATAACTAATTCACCCAACTCATCTCTAGTCTATTTGCCAGTTAGACTAAATACAACCAGTTCTAAACTGAACACAACTCCATCAACTGCACCTCCAGTCCACTAAACTCAACTCACTTGAGTTCTAACTGAAGTCCTGCATGCAAATATTAATCATCCCATAGGTAACCACGTATTTCCTTCTGGGATCTGCATGTACCACATCCGTAGCTCATCCTGAAGTGCTCCAAGAGAATAAGACAAAGTTTATAGTCTAATATTATTATGAGCTAATAATATTTGACTGTTCTATATTTAGACTGAGCAGTCACTCCGCTGTGATCTAAAAATAGAAGTCCATCTATTTTTCCCAACTTGATCAATCATCCATAAACAACAACCTGCAATCCATAGACATGATCCATATGTCAAAAAATAGACATAGTCTAAAAATAGACTTGCGCCAAAAATAGCCTGCGGGACCACTTAGTGAAGGCGACTCCTTTCCACTAAGCTCCATCATCTTGTTGCATTCTCAACAAGCATTTCTTGTTGCACACTTTTCAACACGAGCCATCTTCCTTTGAGGAAGCAGTACAATAGCTGATTTGGGTTGATGCTATGGTGGAGAAGTATGAATCCATAGTTCAAAACAATGTTTGGGATGTGGTTCCAAGACCGGAGAACAAGTCAGTTGTGAGTTCTCATTGGCTTTACAAGGTAAAGCACACTGCTGATGGTAGTGTGGAAAATCATAAGGGAAGGTTTCTTGCCCATGGCTTTTCACAATTCAAGGGGATCAACTATGATGAGACTTTTGCTCTTGTAGCAAGGTACTCATATATCATATCGATGTTGGCACTATCAGCATAGATGGGTTGGAAGATCCATCCGATGGTTGTGAAGACTGCATTCCTCAATGGCAAGATTGAGGAAGAGGTGTACATAGAGCAGCTGGAAGGTTTTGAGACCTTCGATTGTGATTCGCATGTGTGCTAACTCAAGAGAGCTTTGTATGGGTTGAAGCAAGCACCTCGTGCTTGGTACGCCAGGATCGACAACTAATTCACCGGGTTGGGCTTCACAAAGAGTGAAGCGGATGCGAACTTGTACCACATCATGGTGGAAGTTAAGCAATGGATCATTGTTATTTATGTTGATGATCTGATATTAACAGGTGATGATCAGTTGATCATGTCTTGCAAGGAGGACTTGTACCACATCATGGTGGAAGGTAAGCAGTGGATCATTGTTATTTATGTTGATGATCTAATATTAACATGTGATGATCAGTTGATCATGTCTTGCAAGGAGGGCCTTGCAAGAGAGTTCGAGATGAAATACTTGGGTCTCATGCACTACTTTCTAGGCATGGAAGTGTGGAAGAAGGATGGTGAAGTGTTTTTGTCTCAAGGAAATTATGCCAATGAGATACTTAGGAGATTCCACATGGAGAAGTGCAAGCCCATGCAGACTCCTCTAGCAGAAAACTGGAGGAAGGAGGATGCTACTTCAGGAGAAGTAGTAGAAGCTACTGTGTATCAGCAACTTGTGGGTTCATTGATGTATTTAGTGAACACACGATCAAATTTGTGCTATGCGGTGAACCAGCTGAGTCAAGCTATGGTTTAGCCTACCAAGCTGTTTTGGAAGGTAGCTAAGCATGTTTTGAGATATCTCAGAGGCACATCTCAATATGGATTATGGTATAGACGGACAGAGGGAGTGAAGCTACAGGGCTTCATCGATGCAGATTGGGCAAGCAGTCCGTCAGATCAGAAGAACACATTGGGAGGAATTTTCAACCTTGGTTGAGTTGTAGTTTCTTGGTACAACAGGAAACAGAGGTTAGTTGCACTCAGCTCAGTAGAGGTTAAATACATGGCTGCAAGTCAGGCAGCATGTGAGGCCATTTGGATGCAGAAAATTCTAGTTGGTTTGTTTGATCAGAGGATGAATCCAAATGTGATCTATTGTGATAATCAAAGTTGTATCAAACTCTGTGAGAATCTAGTATTTCATGACAGGTCCAGGCACATCGACATTCGATACCATCATCTCAGAGAATGTGTGGCGAGGAGGATCATGTGGTTGCAGTATGTTTCAACCGAGGAGCAAGATGCAGACATTTTGACTAAGGCATTGTCAAAGTGTAAATTCGAGTTCCATAGAGACAGGATTGGGGTGGCAGATAATCCCTTTCTTGTTGAGAGGGAGTGTTGAAATGTGCAACAAGAATATTCCAATTTTAATTTTTCCTTGAATTAAAATTCGAATATAGCCTCACCAGCTGTTTGAAAAATAATTGATTAATTCATCTTGGATTAATTAGTTGGAGAAATTCAAACATTAAGTCTTTGTGAATTCATGCAACAATTATTCCTTTGATTGAGGAGATTATCCCTTAATTAAGGAGATAAGGATGAGTTGTAATTAGTTAGCTCAATTAACTGAGTTAAGTCCAGTTAGGTTAGTTCCAAACAATTTGTGGAACTGATTGTGAGTTCAGTTAGTTAATGCATGCATGCATGAAACTAGTGTACTCCAGATAACTGAATATTCTCTCATAAATAACTCATGCATGTCAGTACAAACAAAGACCCACTTGAGATTAAAGGTAGGGACAATGTACTATCAGTTGCAAAAGTTTTCCTATAAGAAAATCTCTTGCATGCAGAAGGAATTCATTCCTTGATATTTACGCAGTTTTACAGTGTGTTGGAGTAGTGTGTGAGATCAGTGTCACACAAGGTTATAACTGGAGCACCCAGGGAAAACTGCGCAAGGAAATAGAAGGCTTGGAGGGTAGAGGGAAAGGCATATGTGTTGTCTAGTATGTCTATGAGCAACAGTGAGGGATTGTACTGAGAGCTAAGAGCTGTGAGAGCTAAAGCTGTGTGTAATCCTGAGATATTTCCACTTCTATGATAATACAGATAGCGGGGATTTTAGCTGAGGCTTTCCCCAGAGTATTATTCTGTGTTTCATGTGTATGATTTCTTCTTCTCTTTTATATGTGTTCTAATTGATCTAACTCAAATTGATTAAGCTTCTGCAGAGTTTGATTGTAGAAGTAGTTCTAGTATTTTTCTTTAGTTACATTGTAGTATCAGGTGATCTACAATGAGAATTTCTACAAGGAATCCATAACATCAGGCCATATACAAGCCTCCTTCAACTCCACCTTTATAGCTTTAATTCCTAAAATGGAAAATCCCTCAATTATCGATGACTTCCACCCTATCTGCATGTGCAACTGCATATACAAGGTCATCACAAAAATCATTGCGCAAAGACTTAAACCCATTCTCTCCAAGTCCATCTTAGAGTAACAGTCTACCTTCCTAGAAGGGAGACTATTCACGAAGTTATTGGTGTGGCCCAAGAAGGACTCCATAGCCTCAAGCAATGATGATTGAAGGGGACAATCCTAAACATCAATCTCTCAAAAGATTTTGACTGAGTAAGATGGCTCTAGATTCAGCTTCTTCTGACTCATCTAAGATTCAGGCTAGGTTTTTTCAATTGGATTATGAGTTGCATCTCCACTGTTTCATTTGTTGTACTTATCAATGGTTCAATGTCTCCTTTCTTTTGAGCAGAAGGAAGACTTAGATAGGGTTTCCCTCTATTGCCTCTTCTCTTTTTACTTGTTGCACATGGACTTAACAAATCCCTAGGGGAAGATGACATAAGAGGGGACTTACAAGGAATCAAAGTAGATCCTACCCTACATCACCCACCTTCTCTTTGTTAACTATATGTTATAAATGTAGCAAGAAAATCTAATTTTGACTTTTCCTTGGTCAAACTAGATTAAAATTCGAATTTCAATTTCAGTAAAATACTTGGAGGTAGTTAACTGAGGTGACATGGAACTTGTCACTTAGTTAAATCAGTTAATTCAAGTAGGAGGAGTTCAGTTTAGTATGATGGATTGCTAATTTCTAGCAATCTATTTCAGTTAATTTGATTTATTGTGAGTTAAACTAGTTCTAACTGTTAGAGAAGTACTGGAGGGTCCAGTAGTGGGGTGTGTACATCAATGATCAACCAGTTAACTCATCAATCAACCCAGAATAATTGATGAATGCATATAATTTGAGTTTCCCAGTTGAGATTAGAGTTCAAGGGCAGTGTACTATCCGCTATAGACTACTCCGAAGTGTACAAGTGGTGCATGAAGTTAGAGAAGGGCCTACATGAATTGCACAATTCTCAATGAGAAATTTCCCTAATCAATAGGGGCTAATTCCTCAAGGAACAACACAAGGAAATAGGAGCTTGGAAGGTAGGAAAATTGGTTAAGTGTTGGCTAGGGTCAGTCTGTGAATCAGTGAGATAAACCATACTAGTGCAGAGGTTGTTCAAGATTGAGGAAGCATTATATTTCTTCTCTATTTTTTGATTAATGCAATACAGATAGGAACGGGTTTTGAGCAATTTCTTTCCCCTATATAATTCTTCGTGTTTGTGTATTGATTCATGTAACATGTTTATGATTTCCTTTCTCGATCATGAATTGATTTCCACAAATGAGTAGAGTAGATTCAAGTTTTATGTTGTAGTAAATTACATGAGCAATTTTAAATCTACATAGAATTTCTACATGGTACCAGAGCAAGATTCACAATAAAGAAGAGAATTCTAAGTTGTCTTTGCAAGAGGATCATATTTTCAGATCAATTCTTCAAAGCTAGTAGGATGTCTTTCAATGGACTAAGGCAAGAGTATGCCATTCAGGGTAGCTCAAATTTTGTTGCTTGGAAGGACCGCATGGAGGCGGTGTTGGAGGATAATGAGTTGAAGGAATTTATAGATATTGAGGTCCCAAAACCACCAGCAATTGATGTTCAAGATCTATCAGAATGGAAGAAGTGTGTATCCAAGGTGAGGAGAATCATATTGGAAGGTGTGAAGGATCACATAGTATCCAATGTCCATGAGAAAGAAACCTTGTATGCAATGTGGCAAGCACTAACAAAGTTGTTCCAGAATAGTAGCGAGTAGAGGAAGCTGGCGCTCAAGGACAAACTTGCGAATATCAAGATGTAGAAGGCTAGATCTATTCAACAGTAGCTGATCTGGTTCACACAATGTCATGACGAACTTGGAGGAGTTGGGGTTACTGTTTTGGAGGATGATCTCGTAAGTATAACCCTTTGAGGCCTTCCCAAGAGCTGGCACAACTACTAGGATTCGATGAATGGGAGGGAGAAGCTACCAATTTGGGTACGCCTTTGGTAATATTTGGTACATGAGGAGATAAGGAGGAGATGGGACCTCATCCAAGGTTGAGGATGAGGAAAACTATGCCTTGGCTGGAAAGACTAAGAAATGGAAAAGGAAGAAATCTCAATCCAAAGGAGAATCTAGTCAAGGGGGGAAGAAGAAAGACTTATCCAAAATCAAGGGCTTTCACTGTCATGAACTTGGACCCTATGCCACGAAGTGTCCACACAAGAAGGCAAACGAGAAACCCTCAATAAGAGCGGAAGGTGAAGCTTTGGTGTCATAGTTCTAGCTTTATTTCACCCTCACCGGATGCATGGTCAGCACGGTGATGGGTAGTGTGTAGTATCTAGATAGCGGAACCTCATTCCATATGATGGGAAACCAAGATTTTTTCAGTGACTTGGAGGAGAAATACCTCCAGATGCACATCGATATGGGAAATGATGAAAGGTATAGCGCGAGCGGTGTTGGTACAATTACTTTTCAAAGGGAGTCTGGCTCCCCTCTCAAACTCAAGCATGTCATATATGTTCCGGGTTTGAAGAATAATCTCGTTTCGGTTGATATGTTGGAAGATCATGGCTACGATGTGATATTTAGCAAAGGGAAGGATTCTAGAGACACATCTCCATGGGACAAGTGAAGCAGATTGGGGTTCATGTGAAGAAACTCTACAAATAAGATGTGGAAGACTGTGCAACATTGAGCACAAAAAAAGAGAAGGTGTAGATCCGAGATATCGATGAATTATGGCATAAAATACTTGGCCATTTGCATCATCGCGCTTTTAAGTTCATGGAACAGATTTCCACAGGACTTCCTAAAGGAGCACTAGAGCAGCGAGATACATGCGAAGCATGTACTTTGGGGAAGTACACAAGATCCAACTTCAATGATCGGGACAGTAAAGCGCAAGCATTCCTTTAAAGCATTCACTTTGATGTGTGTGGACCTTTCTCGATAGCCTCCATTGCCAAGCATAGGTATTATGTATTATTTGTAGATGATTTCTCACAGAAGCATTGGATATTCTTCATGCAAAAGAAAGACTAGACATTCTCCAAGTTTGTTAAATTTAGAGCACTTGCTGAGAAAGAAACTGGCAAGAAAGTGAAGGCTCTTAGGAGAAATAATGGAGGTGAGCATGTGTCGAATGAGTTTAAAAATTTATGTGCAAAGGAAGACATTCGACGGGAGTTGACAAAACCCCACAACCCACAACATAATGGGGTGGCTGAGAGGAAGAACAAAATCATTATGGAAGAAACAAGGGTGATGTTGCATGGCCAAGGCCTACCACTACAGTTGTGGGTTGAAGCATGCACACAACATGCAACGCAACAGTCTATTTGTAGAACAGGAGTCCTCATCGGATTCTTGGCATAAGTACACCAGAGGAAGCTTTTTTAGGGAAGAAACCAGATATGTCACACTTCAAGATCTTTGGATCATCAATTTACTACCACGTTTCCAAGGAATCAAGGAAAAAGATAAAGCCAACAACATAGTTGGGCATATTTGTGGGGTACACAGAAACATCTCATAACTATCGTGTGTACTTTTCATCTTTCAGAATGATAGTTGTTCGCAGAGATGTGAATTTTGATGAGGAGAAGGCAATGAGGTGTTCTCTTGAGAGGTAGGTTCAATTGCATTTAGTTGAGGAGCTTTTAGCTCCAAAATAAGAACCTTAGGAAGTTGTGGAGCAACCATAAGTAGAGGGGCATAGAGTAGAGACATCCAGAGATGGAAGAAAACAAACTAGGGAAGCTAATAGATTATTGCATGATGCTAGAGAGAATATGGGAGCACCCACAACACAACGAAGGAAAAGGAGGTGACTGGATTAGTACATTGGCTACATGGCTCTTATGAGTAAGCTTCTAGAGACAAATCCATCCTCATTTGTGGAAGATATAGAGCAACTGGTATGGGTTGATGCTATGGTAGAGAAATATGATTCCATTATCAGAAACAATGTTTGGGAAGTGGTCCCAATAGTAGAGGACAAATCAGTGGTGGGTTAGAGATGGATCTACAAGGTGAAGCAAGCAACAAATAGAAGCATTGAGAAACACAAGGCCAAATTTGTGGCCAAGGGGTTCTCTCAGGTGGAGGGAATTAACTGTGAGGAGACCTTTGCTCCAATAGCAAGGTACTCTTCTATCATATCAATTCTAGCACTTGCAGTGCATATGGGATGGAAGATCCACTAGATGGATGCGAAGAGGACATTCCTCAATGAAGTTATTAAGGAAGAGGTGTACATTAAACAACTAGAAGGTTTTGAGATGTTAAACAGAGAGTCGCATGTGTGCAACTCAAGCGATCATTGTATGGATTGAAGCAAGCACCCTGTGATTGGTACACTAGGATCGATAGTTATCTTACCAAGTTGGGCTTCACAAAAAGTGAAGCAGATGCAAACCTTTACCATATTATTTTTTAAGGAAAATTATTGATTATAGTATTATATGTCAATGATTTAATTTTAACCGACGATGAGAAGTTTATCAGTGCTTGCAAAGAGGATCTTTCAAGATAATTTGAGATGAAGGACACGGGGCCCATGCATTATTTCCTTGGTTTGGAATTATGGAAAGGAGATGGGGAATTATTTGTCTCTCAAGGAAAGTATGCCAACGAGGTACCGAAGAAGTTTCACATGGAGAGTAGCAAACTCTTGGACACTCCTCTAGCAGGCAGTTGGAGGAAAGAAGATGCCACTTCAGGTGAGGAAGTGGAGGCTACCGTTTTTAGGTAGCTTGTGGGTTCACTTATGTATTTTGTCAACACATGAAAAAACACGTGTTATGCACTTAACCAACTTAGTCAATCAAGTGTTAAGCCAACCAAACTGTAATGGAAGGCAACAAAGAATGTGTTGAGATACCTTAGAGGCACCACTCAGTTTGGTATTTGGTACAGACAGACAGAGGGAGTGAAGCTGTAAGGCTTCATAGATGTAGATTGGGTGGGGAGTCGATCAGACATGAAGATCACATCAGGAGGAATTTTCAGTGTTGGGTTAGCAGTGGTTTTTTGGTACAACAGGAAGCATAAAACTATTGCACTCAACTCAGCAGAAGAAGAGTACATGGTTGCAAGTCGAGCAACATGTGAAGCGATCTAGATAAGAAAGATTCTTGTTGGGTTATTTGGCCAGATGATGGATCCTACTGTAATTTACTGTGATAATTAGAGTTGTATCAAACTCTCTGAGAATCTTGTATTTCGCGAATGATCCAAGCATATCGACATCTGGTATTACCATCTACGAGATTGTGTGCAAAGGTGAATTATGTTGTTGGAGTACATCCTTGTAGAGGAACAAGATGCACATATTTTGACAAAGGCTTTGTTAAAGGGAAAATTCGAGTTCCATAAAGGTAGGATAGGGGTATCAGATAATCCCTTTCTTTCTGAGAGGGAGTGTTGAAAATGCAACAAGAACATATAGTTTTGACTTTACCTTGGTCAAACTAGATTAAAATTTGAATTTCAATTTCAATAAAATACTTGGAGGTAGTTAACCAAGGTGACATGAAACCTGTGTCTTAGTTAACTCAGTTAATTTGAGTAGCAGACACTTGAGTTTAGTTTAGTATGATTGATTGCTAATGTCTAGCAAACTATTTCAGTTAATTTGAGTTATTGTGAGTTAACCTAGTTCTAACTGTTAGAGAACTAGTGGTGGGTCCATTAGTGGGGTGTGTACATCAGTGATCAATTAGTTAACTCATCAATCAACCCAGAGTAATTGATGCATGCAAATAACTTGAGTTACCTAGTTGAGATTAGAGTTCAAGGGCAGTGTACTATCAATTGTAGACTATTCTGAAGTGTACAAGTGGTGCATGTAGTCATAGAAGGGCCTACAAGAATTGCACAATTCCCAATGAGAAATTTCCCTAATTAACAGGGGATAATTCCTCAAGGAACAACACAAGGAAATAGGAGCTTGGTAGGTAGGAAAATTGGTTAAGTGTTGTCCAGGGTCAGTTTGTGAACCAAGGAGATAGAATATACTAGTGCAGAGGTTTCTCATGATTGAGCAAGCATAGTATTTCTTCTCTATTTTTTGATTAATGCAATACAGATAGGAAGGGGTTTTGAGTAGTTACTTTCCCTTAGATAATTCTGCGTGTTTATGTATTAATTCATGTCGAATGTTTATTATTTCCTTTCTCGATCGTGAATTTCTTTCTGCAGATGAGTAGAGTAGATTCAAGTTTTATGTTTTGGCAAATTACATGAACAATTTTGAATCTACATAGAATTACTACACTATAGTCTCATTTTCAATAATGGCTCAAGAAGGGATGCAAGGGCCATTAAGGAGGATATGTCCCTTTTTTGAATCAGCTAAAAGTATTGTCACAACTTATCACAAATATTCGTTAACTCCCTTTGGATTATTTGTTGACGATCTGAGGTTTTGTTAGAATTTTTTCCCTTTTTTTCTAGATAGTGTGGAGAGTGGACTCAAATAATTGGGATTCCTCCTAAAACTAAACTTTAATACAAATGCTAATTGGTTATATATAAAAAGGAGGCTAAAGTGTCGGAGAATATGATGCTTATCAAGAGAAGGATGCTTGGTACTTATATAATCTATCATGGAGGCCATTATGGCATATTGGATGTCTATGTATTGGATCCCAAAGGGAGTTCTAAAGAAGATCAGGATGCTTTGCTATAATTTTTTATGGGTTGGTTCTATGAAATAGTATGATTTTCCTTGGATCAAATGGGACATAATTTCCACTCTGACGGCCTGGGATCTAAGACATCTCCCCTATTTCTCTCAGGCTCTGGCTGTGAAGGTACGATGGCATCTAATCTCAACCCAGAGCTTATGGACCTCATTGGTACACAAGAAATATATCGTCCCCATCTTTATTAAAGATTGGATCAAAAGCCACAAAAATAATAGGAATAATGCCTCCATTATATGCCGAGTCATAATCGCATCCTTTCCTCTTATAGAAGATGGCCTGGTATGGAAAGTGGGGGATGACTCTCAACTTTAAATCGGAGAGGACCCATGGGATGAATGCAAAATTGTGCACAAAATCCTCGAGGATCTCATATTATTTTGCATGATATGTGTATTTTCACACTCAATCAAGTCACATCCCCTAATCAGAACCCGTTCAGAGAACAATTATGGCTTATTAGTTGACAATTGAACCTCCCCCAAGGCTTTAGAGAACATTGGTTTGCCTAAACTCAAGCTTTAATGGATGCTCACATTTTCCTGACTAATGAACATGATGAATTGGTCTTTATACACTCCCCCTCTAGGAACTACACTCCTAAATTGGGTTACTTCTTCCTTATTGCAACACGAAATCCATAAATTCAGGAGGATTGGGGGCGACATCTATGGAAACCCAAATGTTTGGCCAAAACCAAATTATTCATGCGGATTGCTCTAGAAAATAAGATACCAACTTAGGATTTCTTATGCAGAAGAAGAAAAAAGGAAGGGCTTAGATGGTGCAACCTCTACAAAATTATGATGAATTCACATGTCACCTATTTATCAAATTCTCATACACACAGGTCTTATGGCATTTGATTGCATCCAAGCTTGAACATGCCTATTAATGGATGGGGGGGGGGGGGGGGGAGTCTCATTGAGACCTAGAAGCTCTGGTATACTAACAAAGAGGCCAAAGAATCCTTAGTCCTGCCTCTCCTAGCTTACTGGGGCATCTAGCTTGCCAGGAACAAGGTCATTTTCAATTACCACTTCATCCCCTAAGAGATTATCGCAACACAAACACTTACTATATTAGATCTAATTGCCAAACCCAAGGTCTTGTAGCACAACATAACTATTCCCAAACTCCAAATCGAGAAAACCAGACTTTAGGCCTTTTTTTATGGTGCTTCATAGGGATAACCAAAAGTTTGTGGTGGGTGTGCGGTTTTGTACATTGGAGAAAACCATTGCTTCCGTATAAAAATGGCTTTAGGAGAGGGAACCAAATTTTTTGTTAAACTTGTAGCCCTCAAACTTCTATTGATTTTCACTATTGAAAAAGGAATCCTCTCTCCTCAAGTTTTTGGGGGCTCACAACGGATCATCTATTGCATAAATTGTTCATTTTTATGTCACATCCAAAATATATGCCTTCGTGGATGAAATAATCCACTTGAAATTCACTCTCACACATTTCTCTACCTCACATGTTTATAAGGAGCGCAACACCACTATAGATACCCTCTCTAAGTAGGGAATTCCAATTTTACCAAGGGACATGGCTGATCATAGAAATACAAAATGACCTATTTCATGAGTTCTACCACCGACCCTTCATTGAAAGGAACAATATAGATTAACGATGTTAATTTTGCTCTGATCACTGATTTTATGTAGCTTACCATCAAAGGATAGATCACATGCTACTTATTTTGATTTTATAATATTTGTTGGCTCATATATAGGTCTTGTATCTAATAGAACAATTACAACCAACACTTATCTCTAACATTTTTAATATGATGGCTATCATGCCACTTTTGGGAAAGATGTTTGAAGATCTTTTTATCATCTGAATACATGCTTGACATGTATAAATATAATATAATTTTCTATCACTTTGGTAATAAATTACACTTTTTTCAAGGAAAAATGGAAAGTGAAAATATATGAAAAAAATTAATTTAAATTAGTTTATTTTCTTTATATAAAATTATGTTATTTAACATGAACATTTAAATATTTTATTTATGGTTGATACCAATTTTTTGTTATTAATATATTTTTTCTTTAAATATTACATGTCAACTAAATCAACATCAAACTCCTTATTTAAGGCTCACACTCTATAGGATTTGGGAACTTGGAAGATCCTAATGCTGTGATTAATCCAAAAGACATTCTCATTTACAACTTGGAAGATCACTAAGAGGATAGGAGATTCAAGATCATAATTCTATCACAAGCCCTTCATAGATGGTTTGTGACTAGAGCAGCAAGACAACTAATATGTTTTTACTACTGTTTTTTATTTATGTATATTTCCTAGTATACTAGATGGCTATTGTATATATGGATGCTCTTTTATATCTTTATGAGACATGTATTGGACATGACATGGCCTATATATCAGGCCTGTATTTTTTTTATGACATTTCTTATATTTTTTCAGACATGTCATGGGCGTGATAGGGTCTATAAATCAGACCTGTATTATTGGTTTTTGGTTGGCGATCAATACACTTTATGAATGAACATAGTGCATATATTGAATGTAATTTCCATTTATGTTAATGAAAATTACAATTTTTTCTTCGGAAAAAAATTACATTTCAACTAAATATAAAATGAAATACATATCATACAATATCAATAATATTATTTTACATGCCATTTGTCAACTCCATATGAAGTAGTGAAGGAATTACTTTATCTCTTTGTATAAAGTTGTTATAAACATAAGATGGAAATTAAAGTATTATTTACTGCAGACTCTTTTTTCTGTTATTACTATTTTTTAATTTGTTGATGTAAGTGTTATTTTATTATTTTTAAATGTGACATTATGTGACAACATCTCCCTCATACTAGGTTGTAGAGCACCTCTTGACACAACAATTAGCATAAAGTAAAGATATTATCTATAATATATTCAATTATATAAGTAAAGAGCTTTATATTATTATTCGGAAAAATCATGTGTTTACAATGTATTTAGTGATGTGAATAACGTTTCTCTCGTGTCAAGGATTCATCATCAAGGTTCTAAATTTTGTTGTTTATCTTCGGGGGATAAAATCTCTAAGTTAATCGTTAGCAAGATGGTTGATCCAGATGGATATTGGATGCCACCTGCCTATTCCACTTGGATCCCCCATCGTTGTTTCTTTTCAGTTTCCTTAATTGTAGCACAACTTACTATTTTTGACATTTTTTTGGGTCCTAATCTTCCGGAGTCGTTTTGAGGGACTAAAAGACGTTTTTAGGGAAACTGGACAGACCGAAAAAGTCCTAATTCATTTTTTAATTTTGTTTTTGGCCTCCTCTTCAAGATATTCAAAATGATATATTATGTTAGCCAAACGAAGATCGTATGCCAAATTTACAACCCCGGGAAGTTGATGTACAAATTTACCCAAACGGGGCCCACAATTTTTGCGCTTCATCTCCTAGGGTTAGGGTTTTGGATCTTTAGGGTTTTCCATTGTGTCTCAATAATTAATATGCCTTTGAGCCTCATTATAACATAATTCAGAAGCATGTAGCCATCACATCTCTTCTCAGAGATAAGCTACCATCGCCCGAGCTAGTTTATTTTCATTTATATATGTAAGCATATTTTAGTGCTTTGATATTAATGAAATGAAGTTTTATTTCTGCTGCATCTCTATGTTTATGTGTATCTCTATATTTTGTTGTGTTCCTGCATAATTTCAGATCAGTGGTATCCGAGCGGTCTACTCTTTCTCTTTTTTTCTTTGCATGTCCCCAATGAGGTCAGTGTATAAGGAGTTAGGGCTCGAACTGGTTCAACCTTTGCAAGACCAACCTCGCAAACCCCGACGACCTCCCATGGAGGAATAAAAGAAAGATGAGGGGCTAGGAGATCCTTTCAAAACATTTCTTAAGGAAGCCCTCGAGCAACAAAGGAATACGATGATGGATAACTTTTCCAAGATCCTTCAATGACTACCCATAGGCGACACATCTTCATCCAACAGTCACTCTGGAGGCATCACTCCTTTTAAGGTACAAGTGAAATTTGACATTCCCATATTTGAAGGACAGATAGATGCAGAAATTGTAGATATATTGTTAAATCTGTTGGAAGGATAATTTTCAGTTCATGACTTTTCCAATCGAGAAAATATTACTTTTGCACTTCTCAAATCGCCCCACATATCAAGGACTCATGGTAAACATACTGTGAACAAAAGGACGAGAGGGAATCATCATTGTTTTCAATCGCACCCACTTGGAATTCTTTCCGAGATGCCATCAAGGAACAATATTACCTTGTTCGGAGCTATGAAGATAAATACATAAAGTGGACCACACTGCAGTAGGGAAGGGACCAAGATGTGTCAAAGTTCACAAATGTCTTCCATACCCTTTGCACGAAGTTGGATATCAAATATTTTGAGCGGTATTTGGTACTCAAGTACTATGGTTGTCTAAACAAGTACATCCAGGACGAGATGGAGTTCCTGGACATCTCCTTGCTTGGAGCCACCTATCGATATGCTATCAAGATCGAGCAGAAATTTAAACAGAAGAAGCGAGACTTTGGATCTGCAAATTTGAAGTAAGGGGAAAGATGCCCCCAAACCGTAGAATAAAGGACAAAGCCAACGTGGGGTGACCCAAGACAACCCACCAAAGCTACAAGCAAAGAACAACACCACGAAGACAAAGAAGGACACAAGGATATGGTGTGAGTTCCATAAGAGCCCCACTCACAACACAAATGAGTGCCGAACCAAGCATTCATTGGTGGTCGAGCTGAAGGCTTAAGAATTAGATGCAAGTTTTGACTCTAAGTCAGAAACTGACAAGGGGAATGACAAAGGGAAGCATATCAATGTGGATCCTAGTGCCACAATTGCCACCTCCAAGATCCAAAAGAATGAGCCTAAAGATCCATAGGAGGTCGAGCGACTCTTCCACTCACAAATGTGGGTGAAGGGTTCTCCGCTACAGTTAATTGTCGACAACGAGAGCCAAAAAAACCTCATTTCAACAGAGGTCATGAAGTGGTTGGCCCTACAGACCACACCACACCTGCATCTATACACCATTGGGTGGCTTCACTAAGGGTGATATCTCCACATGAGCCAACAATGTTGCCTTCCCTACAACATGAAGCCCTTCACATATGAGGTATTGTGTGATGTTTCTCCTCTTGAAGTTTGTGATGTTTTATTAGGCCAACCATACTCGTGGAAGTGGAAAGTTGTGCATGATTCTAGGCCACACAATGTTATTATTACTTTGGGCAATAAGTTGTACAGGATGCTGGAGGTAGCACCGCCTACCACCATTTCTTTGATCACTGCGAAGCAATCTAGTAATATCATTTCCCAAACGAGGATATTTGTTTTCCTTCTGATTCACCATGAGGGAAAGAAGAAGATTGTGGAAACAACCTCCAAATAGGGATACTCTTCATGGTAGCAGTAGATGGACAAGGTTGTGGAGGAGTACAGGGACATCTTCACCATCACCATAGGGGTACCTCTACATTGCCAGGCCAAGCGCTCCATTGATCTGACCCCGGGAGCATTGCTACCGAATGGAACGATCTATCAACACTCTGTTATGGAGAATGACGAAATAAAGAGGCAGATTCGGGAGATGTTAAAGAAAGGGAACATCACACCAAGTTCATCACCCTGTGGGAGCCCGATCGTATTGGTACAAAAGAAGAATGAGACCTGAAGACTCCATATTGAGTATTGGGTGTTGAATAGGATCACTGTCTGAAATAGGTATCCAATACCACGGATTGATGACCTTCTGGACCAACTCAAGGGGGCCAAATATTTCAGCAAGATTGACTTGAAGTTCGGTTATCACTAGGTACCGATCGAACCCTCCGATGTGTGGAAGAGTGCCTTCAAATCCATGGAGGGCCTTTTCAAATGGCTGGCCATGCATTTCGGGTCAACGAATGCCCCCACAACCTTCATGAGGTTGATGGACGACATCTTGCGACCCTTCACCAACTAATTCATGGTGGTATGTTTGGATGATATTCTGAAGTTCAGCGAAAATTTGGAAGAACACCTCCACCATATTCGACAGGACCTCCAAACCCTGCGACAACACAAGTTGTGTGCCAATTTGGAGAAATACACTTTTGGTATGACCTAGGTTCAATATCTAGGGTACATCATTGATGAGCGGAGTGTGCATGTGGACCTAGCCAAGATACAAGTCATTCGGGATTGACCAGCCCCAACCACTCTAACAGAGATTCACATCTTTATGGGTTTTGCTTACTTCTACCATAGGTTCTTGTTGGGGTTCTCTCATATCACTTGGCCCTTGAGTCAAGTCACCAAGGGAGGAGCGAAGGAAAATTTATTTTGGTCTAAATCCCAATGGAAGGCATTTGCTAAGTTGAAGCATCGCCTCTGCTTTGCACCAATACTCACATTACTAGACCTGCAACAACCATTTTAGATCGAGATAGATGCCTCTGACTATGCTATTGGTGTAGTTCTTACTTAGCACGAGCATCTAGTGGCATATCATAGTGAGACACTTTCAGACACATTTCGGAAATATCCCACCTATGACAAAGAGATGCATTTGATCATGCAAGCCTGCCAATAATGGAAGCATTACATTATGGAGAAGGAAACAATCATCCACACAGACCACTGACCCTTGCAGTTAATATAGACACAAGAGAAGCTATAGAATGATTACCATAAAAAATGGTCGACATACCTGCAACGATGCCATTTGAACATTAAGTATAAGAAGGGAAACACCAACAATGTTGCAGACTGCCTTAGCCGACCACTGATCATGGTGCTAACCACTGTGCTTGAATCTTGTCGGCACGAGACTGCGGGGTGACTGCATATTTACAAGAGCAGTCTAGAATTTGGCAACACATACCAGACACTCCTGGAAGGCAAGAAAGTTCCAAGTTTTCACCTCTAGGATGCATTGTTATGCCATTTGGGATTTCCTTCAAGTGAGCATGCCAAGATTATTTGAGAGAGGCACTACAGTCAGGTCGTTAGACATTTAAGGGCGGTGAAAATAGCGGCAGTGCTGCAAAAGTATTTTTATTGGCCAAACCTTTGACAGGATGTTGGGAAATACATAAAACCTTGCACTGCCTGCGCCATTTCCAAACCGACCATCAAGAATAAGACCTATATACTCCTTTGCATACTCCCAGTTGACCTTGGGAATCCATATTCATGGATTACATGTCAGGCCTTCTACTAAGCATGGCAACGACCACGTTTTCGTGGTCGTAGACAAATTCTCTAAGATGGCCATTCTTGTGGCCTACAAGAAGAGTATCATAACAGAAGTCACTGCTAAGCACTTCTTTGAATGAGTGTGGGTACATTTTTGGATCCCACAGTCTTAAATTGGGACAACAGGTTCCTACGTACATTTTGGTCAAGTCTTTAGCCAATGTTGGATACCAAGATCACTTAGTCAGGGACTTTCCACCCACAAACTGATGGCCAAATAGAGATCATTGAAAGGATGATCATACACATTCTATGTATGTACAACTCAAAGAATCCACACACATGGGATGGAAGCCTCCCCTATGTCTAGAACAACTACAAGAGAGCTCTCCATAGCTCAACTGGCCACAACCCCTTTCAGGTGGGGTCTATGTCCCATTGATGTGGCCATACCATTTGCATCTACACAGGTAGATTTGGCTCATGTCCAGTATGAAGCTGACAGGGCTAACAACTTCATTGAGCACATTCAACACATTTTCCAACATGTCCATGACATATTGGACACAGCCAACGCTAAGTACAAGAAACGTCTTGATCAACATTGGGTGCCACTATGGTTCCAGGTGGGCGAAAAAGTTTGGTTACATTTGCAGAAGGAGCGCCTCAATGGGCCCCACCGCAATCTTCACCTGATCTAATATGGGCCTTACACCATCACTAAATTTGTAGGGGATAATGCTTTTGAGCTCAAAATTCCACCATTCCTTGTCCTGCACCCAGTGTTCAATGTGGACCACCTTTGACCATACTTTCCACCATTAATGGAAACATCAAACATTGCAGAACAACTCACACCAACAAAGTTAAACCCAGACTGCATGGAACAAGCCATAACTAATTGGATCATAAACATGCAAATCAAGAACACTTGCCAGTAGAAGATCCAACTGTATCAGGTTTTCAAAGCTGACCAACTCCTGCACCAAGGAAAGTGGCTCACTAGGGACCAAGTTCAACAGAAGTTTCCCCATCTCATGGAGGCACTCAACACAATGGGGACCGTTGCTTCCTAAGGGGGGAGGACTGATCCAGGTGGATATTGGTGGCCACCCGCCTATTCCACTTGGACCCCCACCATTGTTTCTTTTTCAGTTTCCTTAATTGTAGCATAACTTACTATTTTTGGCAGTTTTTCGAGTCCTAATCTTCCAGAGTCGTTTTGAGGGACTAAAAGGTGTTTTTAGGGAAAATGGATAGTCCAGAAAAGTCCCAAATCAATATTCAAGTTTGTTTTTTTATCTCCTCTTCGCTTTAAGATATATGAAACAAGGTATTATGATAACCAAATGGAGATCGTATGCCAAAGTTACGACCTCGAGAAGTTGATGTACTAATTTACCCATATGAGGCCCACAGTTTTGGCGCTTCATCTCCCAGGGTTATTTTTTTGGATATTTAGGGTTTTACATTATTTCTCAATAATAAATAGGCCTTTGAGCCTCATTGTGACATAATTCAGAGGCATGTAGCATTGTAGCTGCCACATCTCTTCTCAGAGATAAGCTACCATTGCCCTGGCTGAAACTAGTTGAACCTTTGCAAGACCAACCTTGCAAACCCCGATGAGCTCCCATGGTGGAAGAATAGAAAGATGAGGGGGCAGGAGATCCTTTCAAAATATTTCTCAAGGAAGCCATCAGGCGACAAAGGAACGTGATGATGGATAAATTTTCCCAGATCCTTTGGCGACTACCCATAGGCAAGGCATCGTCACCCAATAACCACTATGGAGTCTTCACTCCTTTTAATGTACAATTTAACTTTGAAATTCCCCTATGTGAAGGATAGATAGATGCAGACACCGTAGATAGATGGTTAAATCTGTTGGAAGGATATTTTTCAGTTTATGTCTTTTCAAATCGGGAAAATATTACTTTTTCACTCCTCAAAGTTGCCCCACATGTCAAGGACTGGTGGGAAACATACTGTGAACAAAAGGACGAGAGGGAATCCTCACTATTTTTCGCCACACCCATTAAGGAACAATTATTTCCGAGACGCTATCAAGGAACAATATTACCTTATCGGGAGCTACAAAGATAAATACATAAAGTAGACCATGCTACGACAAGAAAGGGACCAAGATGTGCCAGAGTTCACAAATGTTTTCCATACCCTTCACAAAAAGTTGAGTATCAAGGATTCTGAGTGGCATTTGGTACTCAAGTACCATGATCCTCTACACAAGTACATCTAAGACGAGATGGATTTCCTGGACATCTCCTTGTTTGGCGCCACCTATCGATATGCTCTCAAGATCAAGTAGAAATTTAAATAGAATAAGCGAGACTTTGGATCTCTGAATCTGAAGCAAGGGAAAGGCACTCGCAAACTATAGAACAAAGGACAAAGCTAAGGCAGGGTGATTGAGGATTACTCGCTGAAGCCACAAGCAAAGAAAAACACCATGAAGACAAAGAAGGACACAGGGTAATGGTGTGAGTTCCATAAGAGCCCCACTCACAACACAAGTGAGTGTCGAGCCAAGCAGTCACTCGTGGTAGAGTTGAAGGCTTTTGGATCAGATACATGTTCTGAATTTGAGTCAGAAACAGACAAGGGGAATGACAGAGGGAAGAATATTATCGATGCAAAGCCTAGTGCTAATGTTGCCACCACCAAGATCCAAAAGTATGATCCCGAAGATCTAAAGGAAGGGGAGCGACTCTTCCACTCATAGATGTGGGTGAAGGGTTCTTCGCTGTAGTTCATTCTTGATAGCAGGAGCCAAAATAACCTCATTTCAGCAGAGGTCATGAAGTGGTTGGGCCTACCGACCACACCACACCAGCAATCGTATACTTTCAGGTGGCTTCACCAAGCCCTTCACAGATGAGGTATTGTGTGATGCTGCTCCTCATGAAGTTTGTAATATTTTATTAGGAAAACCATACTTGTGTAAGCGACATGTTGTGTATGAGTCTAGGCCTTGCGCTGTTAGTATTACTTTGGGTAATAAGTTGTATAGGATACTAGAGGTAGCACTGCCTACCGTCGTTTCTTTGATCACTGTGAAGAAATGTAGTAAGATCATTTCCCAAATCGAGATTTTTTTCATTATGTTTCGCCCTCAGGGTTAGAATAAGACTATGGCCACAACCTCCAGACAAGGCTCCTTCACACAACAACAACAAATGGAAAAAATTGTAGAGAAGTACAGGGACATCTTCACCTCACCCAGAGGGGTACCTCTACATTGTCAGGTCAAGCACTACATCGATCTAACCTTGGGAGCGCCGCTATCTAATGGAACGATCTATTGACGCTTATTCTGGAGAACGATGAAATCAAGAGGCAAATTCAGGAGTTGTTGGAGAAAGAGTACATCAGGCCAAGTTCATCACCCTGTGGGAGCCCGATCGTGTTGGTTTAGAAGAAGGATGAAACCTGGAGACTTTGTATTGACTATCGGGCGCTGAACAAGATCACTGTCCAGAATAGGTATCCAACCCCATAGATTGATGACCTTCTGGACCAAGTCAAGGGGGCCAAATATTTCAGCAAGATTGACTTGAATTCCAGTTATCATCGGGTACTGATCGAACCATCTGATGTGTGGAAGACTGCCTTCAAATCCTAGGAGGGCCTTTTCGAATGGATGGTCATGCCTTTCGGGTTGACGAATGCCCCCACATCCTTCATGAGGTTGTTGGATGCCATCTTGCAGCCCTTCACCAACTCATTCGTGGTGGTGTATTTGGATGACATTATGATCTTCAACCAAATTTGGGAAGAACACCTCCACCATATTCGTTAGGTCCTCCAAACCTTGCAGCAACACAAGTCATGTGCCAATCTGGAGAAATGCACTTTAGGTATTACCCAGGTTCAATATCTAGGGTACATCATTGATTAGCGGGTTGTGCATGTGGACCCAACCAAGATACAAGTCATTCAATATTGGCCAACCCTAATCACTCTAACAGAGCTTCGTAGCTTTCTGGGTCTTTCCAACTTCTACCGCAGGTTCGTGTTGGGGTTCTCTCATATCACTTGGAATTTGAGTAGAGTCACCAAGGGAGGAGAGAAAGAAAAGTTCTTTTGGTCCAAATACCAACATAAGGCATTTGTCGAGTTGAAGAATTTCCTCTACTCTGCATAAGTACACACATTAACAAACCCGCAACAACCATTTGAGATCAACGCAGATGCCTCTGACTATGTTATTGGTGTAGTTCTTACTCAGTAGGGGCATCTAGTCGCATATCACAGTGAGACACTTTCAGACACTGTCTGGAAGTATCCCACTATGTTTGGAAGTATCCCACCTATGAAAAAGAGATGTATTCCATTGTAAAGGCCTATCGACAATGGAAGCATTTCATTTTGGGGAAGGAAACGGTCATCCACACAGACCACCGACCCTTGTAGTTCATACATACACAAGGGAAGTTGTAGAATGATTTCCATTAGAAATGATCCACATACCCACAATAGTTCCATTTGAACATTAAGTACAAGAAGGGTAGCACCAACAATGTTACAGACTACCTCAGCCGACCACCGATCATGGCGTTGACCACTGTGCTCAACTCTTTTGGGCACGAGACTGCGGTGTGGCTGCATCTTTACAAGAACGATCCAAAATTTGGCAACACATACTAGACACTCTTGGAAGGCAAGAAAGTTCCAAATTTTCACCTCCAACATGCAATCTTATGCCACTTGGGACACCTTTGTGTTCCTTCAAGCCAGCATGCCAATATGATTTGGGAGGTGCACTACAGTCGAGTCACAAGACATTTCACGGTAGAGAAAACAATGGCAGTGCTACAGAAGTATTTTATTGGCTGAAACTTTGACAAGATGTTGATAAGAACCTTAGATCCTACATTGCTCACGCCATTGCCAAACTGACCATTAAGAAGTAAGGCCTATATTCTCCTCTGCCTACTCCTACCCGACCTTGGGAATCCATCTCCATGGATTACATGTTGTGCCTTCCTTCTACTAAGCATGGCAATGACTGTGTTTTTGTGGACGTCGAGAGATTCTCTAAGATGGCCATTCTGGTGCCCGCAAGAAGAGAATCACAACAAAATCCACTGCTAAGCTCTTCTTTGAACAAGTGTGGATACATTTTGGGATCCCACAGTCCATTATCTCAGATTGGGACAACAAGTTCCTAAGTACATTTTGGTCAAGTCTTTGGTCGTTGTTGGATACCAAGCTCACGAAGTCCACAACTTTCCACCCCCAAATTGATGGCCAAACAAAGGTCATCATACACATTCTCCATATGTACAACTTTAAGCATCCATGCACATGGTATGAAATCATCCCTTATGTCTAGCATAACTACAACAGATCTCTCCATAGCTCAATTGGTCACAACCCCTTTCAGGTGGGTTAGGATTCCAACCACTATGTCCCATTGACGTGGCCATACCATTTGCATCTACTTAGACATATTCAAATCATGTCCAATCTAAAGCTAACAAGTCTAACCCATTCATTGAGCGCGTTCGACACATATTCCAGCAAGTCCATGACATATTGGATAAAGCCAATTCTAAGTACAAGCACTATCATGATCAACACTGGGTGCCACACAAGTTCTAGCTGGGCTACAATGTTTGGTTACATTTTCAGAAGGAGTGCCTCGCTGGGCCCCACTGCAAGCTTCACCTAATCCAATATGGTCCTTACACCATCACTATGGCTATAGGGGACAATTCTTTCGAGCTCAAAATTCCACCATTCCTTGGCCTGCACCCAGTGTTCAATGTGGTCCACCTTCGACCATACTTTCCATCATTACTGGACACATAAGACATTGTAGAACAACTCACACCAACAGAGTTAAACCCAAACTGCATAAAACAAGCCACAAGTGATCAGATTGTGAATAAGTAGATCGAGAACACTCACCAACAAAAGATCCAACTATATTAGGTTGTCAAAGCTAGTGAACTCTTGCACTAAGGCAAGTGGCTCACTAGGCACCAATTTCAGCAAAAAATTCCCCATCTCATGGAGGCACTTAACGCAATGGAGACCATATCTTCCTAAGGGGGGGAGGATGATCCAAGTGGATATTGGTGGCCTCCTGCCTAATCCACTTGGACCCCCACCGTTGTTTCTTTTCAGTTTCCTTAATTGTAGCATAACTTACTATGTTTGGCAGTTTTTCAGGTCCTGAACTTTGAGAGTCCTTTTGAGGGACTAAAAGACGTTTTTAGGGTAAATAGAGAGACTCGAAAAGTACCAATTTTAGCTATTGATTTTTTTTCAACCTCTTCTTCAATAGCATTGAAACAAGATATTATGATAGCCAAACGAAGATTGTATTCCAAAGTTATGGGCCCGGGAAGTTGATGTACCAATTTACCCAAACAGGGCCCACAATTTTGGCAGTTCATCTCATAAGGTTAGGTTTTTGGATGTTTAGAGTTTTCCATTATTTCTCAAAAATAAATATGTCTGTGAGACTCATTCTAACATAGTTCAATGACATGTAGCCACCACATCTCTTCTTAGAGATAAGCTACCATCGCTCGAGCTAGTTTATTTTTATTTTTGTAAGTAAGCATATTTACTTTTTTTTATATTAAGGAAATGAAGTTTTATTTCTGTTGCATCTCTCTGTTTGTGTGTCTATCTATATTTTGTTACATTCCTACATAAGTTTGAATCAGTGGTATCAGAGGAGCCTTCTCTTTCTCTATTTTTCTTTGCATGTCCCCAACAAGGTCAGGGTATAAGCATTTAGGGCTCAAACTGGTTGAATCTTTGCAATGCTAGCCTCACAAACCCTGTCGGCCTCCCATGGAGGAAGGAAAGAAAGATGAGGGGGAAATATATCCTTTCAAAATATTGTACAAGGAAGCCCTCGAGCAATAAAGGAACGCGATGATGGATAACTTTGCCCAGATCCTTCGTTGGCTACCCACATGCAATGCATCTTCATCCATCAGTCACTCTGGAGGTGTCACTCCTTTTAAGGTACAAGCTAACTTTGGCATTCCCATACTTGAAGGATAGATAGATGTAGATGCCATAGATAGATCGTTAAATATGTTCGAAGGATTTTTTTTTTTTAGTTCATGACTTTCCAATCGGGAAAAGATTACTTTTGAACTTCTCAAAGCCGCCCCATATGTCAAGGAATAGTGGAAAACATACAACGAAGAAAAGGATGAGAGGGAATTCTCACTGTTTTCAGATGCACCCATTTGGAATTCTTTCCGAGACATCATAAAGGAAAAATATTACCCTATTGGGAGCTATGAAGATAAATACATAAAGTGGACCACGTTGCAACAAGGAAGGGTCTAAGATGTGTTGGAGTTCACAAATGTTTTCCATACCCTTTGCATGAAGTTGGGTATCAAGGATTCTTAGCGGAATTTGGTATTCAAGTACCGTGACTGTCTACACAAGCACATCTAGGACGAGATGGAGTTCCTGGAAATCTCCTCACTTGGCACTTCCTATTGATACACTGTCAAGATTGAAAAAAAATTTAAATAGAAGAAGCCAGACTTTGGATCGAGGAATCTGAAGCAAGGGAAAGATGCCCCCAAACCGCTAAACAAAGGACAAAGCCAAGGCAGGGTGACCCAGGACAACCCGTTGAAGCCAAAGCAAAGAACAACACCACAAAGACAAAGAAGCACAAAGGGAAATTGTGTGAGTTCCATAGGAGCCCCACTCACAACATAAGTGAGTGTCGAGCCAAACAATCACTGGTGGTCGAGCTAAAGGGTTCCGAATCAGATGCTGTTTTGACTCTGATTCTGAAACTGACAAGGGGAATGACAAAGGGAAGTAGATTATCGATGCGTATCCTAGTGTTACCGTTGCCACCACTAAGATCTAGAAGGATGATCCTGAATATACAAAGAAGGGGGAGTGACTCTTCCACTCACAAATGTTGGTGAAGGGTTCTTCACTGTAGTTCATTGTCGACAACTAGAGCCAAAAGAAGCTCATTTCAGTAGAGGTCGTGAAAAGGTTGAGCCTACCAACCACACCACACCAGTAGGCATACACCATCGGGTGGCTTCACCAAGGGAAAGATCTCTCCGTCAGCCAACAATGTTTCCTTCCCTACAACAATAAGCCCTTCAGATATGAGGTATTGTGTGAGATTTCTCCTCTTGAAGTTTGTGATGTTTTATTAGGCCAACCATACTTGTGGAAGCGACATGCTGTGTATGAGTCTAGGCCTCACACTATTATTATTACTTTGGGCAATAAGTTGTACATGATACCGTAGGTAGCACCGCTTACTGCCATTTATTTGATCACTGCGATGCTGTTCAGTAAGATCATTTCCCAAACCTGGAAATTTGTGTTCCTTATGATTTTCCCATAGGGAAAGAAGAAGATTGTGGCCACAACCTCTAGATAGGGCTGCTTCACATGATAGCAATAGATGGAAAAGTTTGTAGAGGAGTACAGGGATATCCTCACCTCACCCACAGGGGTACCTCTACACTTTTAGGTCAAGCACTCCATCGATTTGACCCCAAGAGCATTGCTACCCAATGGACCAATCTATCAACGCTCTGTTCTTGAGAACAATGAAATAAAGAGGAAGGTTTAGGAGTTGTTGCACCAAGGGAACATAAGGCCAAGATCATCACCCTATAGGAGCTCGATCATGTTGGTACAGAAGAAGGACGGGACCTGGAGACTCTGTGTTGACTATTGAGCACTAAACAACATCACTGTCCAAAATAGGTATCCAATCCCATGGGTTTATGACCTTCTAGACCAGCTCAAGGGGGCCAAATATTTCAACAAGATTGACTTGAAGTCCGGTTATTAGCCAAATATTTCAACAATATTGACTTGAAGTTCAGTTATCACGAGGTACCAATCGAACCCTCCGATGTGTGGAAGACTGCCTTCAAATCAAAGGAGGGCCTTTTCGAATGGTTGGTCATGCCTTTCGGATTGATGAATGCCCCAAAAACCTTGATGAGGTTGATGGATGACATCTTGCGACCCTTCACCAAGTCATTTGTGGTGGTGTATTTGGATGAAAATTTGATCTTCATCCAGAGTTGGGAATAACACTTCTACCATATTCGACAGGTCCTCCAAACCTTGCGGCAACACAAGTTGTGCGCCAATTTGGAGAAATGCAATTTTACTATGGCCTAGGTTCAATATATAAGGTACATCATTGATGAGCGGGGTGTGCATGTGGACCCAGCCAAGATACAAGTCATTCGGGATTGGCCAACCCCAACCATTCTAACAGAGCTTCGACTCTTTCTAGGTCTTTCCAACTTCTACCAGAAGTTCGTGTTGGGGTTCTCTCATATCACTTGGCCTTTGAGTCAAGTCACCAAGGGAGGAGCAAAAGAAAAGTTCTTTTGGTTCGAATCCCATTAGAAGGCGTTTGTCAAGTTGAAGCATTACCTCTGCTCTGCACGAGTAATGACATTACCAGACCTGCAACAACCCTTTGAGATCAAGATAGATGCCTCTGACTATGCTATTGGTGTATTTCTTACTCAGTAGGGGCATTTGGTGGCATATCACAGTGAGACACTTTCAGACATAGTTCAAAAGTATCCCACATATGACAAAGAGATGCAATCCATTGTGAAGGCATGCCTATAGCGGAAGCGTTACATTATGGGGAAGGAAATGGTCAATCCACACAGACCACTGATCCTTCTAGTTCATACAAACATAAGGGAAGTTGTAGAATGATCACCATCATAAATGGTCCACATGCCTCAACAATTCCATTTGAACATTAAGTATAAGAAGAGTGGCACCAGCAATGTTGCAGACTGCCTCAACCAACCATTGATGATGGCGCTAACCACTGTGCTCGACCCTTGTGGGCATGAGACTGCAGGGTAGCCGCATCTTGACAAGAGTGATCTAGAATTTGACAACACATACTAGACCCTCTTAGAAGGCAAGCAAGTTCCAAATTTTCACCTCTAGGATGCACTGTTATGCCACCTGGGAAACCTTTGTGTTCCTTCAAGCGAGTGTTGCCAAGATGATTTAGGAGGCGCATTACAGTTGGGTCGCTGGAGTTTTTGGGGTAGAGAAAACAGTGGCAGTGCCGTAGAAGTATTTTTATTGGCAGAACCTTCAACATGATGTTGGGAAGTACATCAGATTCTGCATTACTTGCGCCATTTGCAAACTGACCATTAAGAAGCAAGGCCTATATACTCCTCTGCCTACTCTTAGTCGACCTTGGGAATCCATCTCCATGGATTACTTGTTGGGACTTCCTTCTAGTAAGCATGGAAATGATTGTGTTTTTTTGGTCATCGACAAACCCTCTAAGATGGCCATTATGGCGGCCTGCAAGAAGAGTATCACAACAAAAGCCACTCCTAAGGTATTCTTTGAACGAGTGTGGGTACATTTTGGTATCCCAAAATCCATTATCTCGGATCAAACTAGAAAGTTCCTAAGTATTTTTGGGTCAAGTCTCTATTTGATGTTGGATACCAAGCTCACTAAGTCCATGACTTTCCACCTCCAAATTGATGGCCAAACAAATGTCGTCAACTGGATGGTCGTACACATTCTGCATATGTACAACTCGAAGCATCCACACACATGGGATGAAAGCATCCCCTATGTCTAGCTCAACTACAATAGAGCTCTCCATAGCTCAACTGGCCACAACCCCTTTCAGGCGGGGTTGGGATTCCAACGACTATGTCCCATTGATGTGGCCTTATTATTTGGAACTACTCAGGTAGATTTGCCTCATGTCCAGTTTGATGCTAACAGGGCTAACAACTTCATTAAGCACATTTATCACATCCTCCAATAGGTCCATGACATATTGGAAAAAGCCGATGCTAAGTAGAAGCAGGGTCAAGATCAATATCGAGTGCCACACAAGTTCCAGGTGGGTGACAAATTTGGTTACATTTATAGAAGGAGTGCCTCGCTGGGCCCTACCAGAAGCTTCACCTGATCTAAAATGGGCCTTACACCATCATTAAGGTTGTAGGGGACAATGCTTTCAAGCTCAACATTCCACCATTCCTTGGCCTTCACCCATTGTTCAATGTGGACCACCTTCGACCATACTTTCCACCATTATTGCACACATCGGACATTGCAGAACAACTCACACCAACAGAATTAAATCCAGACTGCATGGAACATGTCACAATTGATCGGATCATAGACACGCAAATCAAGAACACTCACTAACGAAAGATGCAACTGTATCAGTTTGTCAAAGCTAGCCAACTCCTACACCAAGGCAAGTGGCTTAGCAAGGACCAACTTTAGCAGAAGTTTCCCCATCTCATGGAGGAACTCAAAGAAATTGGGACCATTGCTTCCTAAAGGGGGAGGACTGATGTAGGTGGATATTTGTTGCCACCTACCTATTCCATTTAGACCCCCACCGTTGTTTCTTTTCAGTTTCCTTAATTGTAGCATAACTTACTATCTTTGGTAGTCTTTTGGGTCCTAAACTTCCGGAGCCATTTTGAGTTTTCAAGGAAAACAAAGACACTGGAAAAGTCCCAAATCTAGTTAACAAGTTTTTTTTCAGCCTCCTCTTTGATAGCTTCGAAACAAGTTATTATGATATCCAAAAGGAGATCGTATGCCAAAGTTACGACCCACAGAAGTTGATGTACCAATTTACCCAAATGGGGCCCACAATTTTGGCACTTCATCTCCTAGGGTTAGGTCTTTGGATGTTTAGGGTTTTCCATTGTTTCTCAATAATAAATAGGCCTTTGAGCCTCATTGTAACAAAGTTTAGTGGCATGTAGCCGCCACATCTCTTCTTAGAAATAAGCTACCATTGCCCGAGCTATTTTATTTCATTTCTATATGTAAGCATATTTCAATTCTTTGATATTAATGAATTGAAGTTTTATTTATGCTTCATCTCAGAGTAGTCTGATCTTTCTCTGTTTTTCTTTGCATGTGCCCAATGAGGTCAGGGTATAAGGAGTTAGGGATTGAACTGGTTGAACCTTTGGAAGACTAGCCTTGCAAACCCTGACGACCTCCCATGGTAGAAGAAAAGAAAGACGAGGGGCTAGGATATCCTTTCAAAATATTGCTCGAGGAAGCCCTCAAGCGACAAAGGAATGTGATGAATGACAAATTTTCCCAGATCCTTCAACAACTACCCATCGACGATGCATCTTCATCCAACATCCACTCTAGAGGCATCGCTCCTTTTAAGGTACAAGTTAACTTTGGCATTCCCATATTTGAAGGAAAGATAGATGCAAATGCTATAGATAGATGGTTTAATATGTTGGAAGGATATTTGTCAATTCATGAATTTTCCAATCGGGAAAAGGTTATTTTTTCACTCCTCAAAGCCGCTCCATGTGTCAAGGACTGGCGGGAAACATACTATGACCAAAAGGACGGGAGGGAATCCTCACTATTTTTCAGACACGCCCACTTGGAATTCTTTCTGAGGTTTTATCAAGGAACAATATCACCCTGTCAAGAGCTATGAAGATAAATACATAAGGTGGACCACAGTACAGTATGGAACTGACCAAGATGTGCCGAAGTTCACAAATGTTTTCCACACCCTTCGCACGAAGTTGGGTATCAAGGATTCTGAGTGTAATTTCATAGTAAAGTACTGTAGTTGCTTCCATAAGTACATCAAGGATGAGATGGAGTTCCTGGACATCTCCTCGCTTGGCGCCACCTATCAATACACTGTCAAGCTTTAGCATAAATTTAAATATAAGAAGCGAGACTTTGGATCTGTGAATCTAAAGCAAGCGAAAGGTGCCCCCAAACCATAGAACAAAGGACAAAGCTAATGTGGGGTGACCCAAGGCAACCCATCGAAGCCATAAGCAAATAAAAACACCACGAAGACAAAGAAGGACATAGGGAAATGGTGTGAGTTCGATAAGAGCCCCACTCACAACATAAGTGAGTGCCTATCCAAGAAGTCACTGGTGGATGACTTGAAGGCTTTTGAATCAGATGCATGTTCTGACTTTGAGTAAAAAACTGACAAAGGGAATGACAAAGGGAACCAAATTATTGATGCAGAGCCTCATGCCACCATTGCGACCACCAAGATCCAGAAGTATGAGCCCGAAGATCCAGAGGAGGAAGAGAAACTATTCCACTTACACATGTGGGTGAAGGGTTCTCCGTTGCAGTTCATTGTCAACAACAGGAGCTAAAAGAACCTCAATTAAACAGATTTCATGAAGCAGTTGGGCCTACCAACCACACCACACCTGCAACCGTACACCATTGGGTGGCTTCACCAAGGGCGAGATCTCTGCGTTAGCCAACAATGCTTCCTTCCCTACAACATCAAGCCCTTTACAGATGAGGTATTATGTGATGTTTCTCATCTTGAAGTGTGTGATGTTTTATTAGGCCAACCATACTTGTGGAAGCGACATCCTGTGTATGATTTTAGGCCTTGCACTATTATTATTACTTTAGGCGATAAGTTGTACAATATATTGAAGGTACCACCACCTACCAACGTTTCTTTGATCACTGCGAAGTAATGTAGTAATATCATTTCCCAAACCAGTAAACTTGTTTTCCTTATGATTCACCCTCAGGGAAAGAAGAATATTGTGGCCATGACCTCTAGATATGGCTCCTCCACACGACAAAAATAGATGGACAAGGTTGTAGAGGAGTATAAGTACATCCTCACTTCACCCACAGGGGTACCTCTAAACTGTCAGATCAAACACTCCATCAATCTGACCTTGGGAGCGCCACTACCCAATGGAACGATCTATCGATGCTCTATTATGGAGAACGATGAAATCAAGAGGCAAATTCAGGAATTGTTGCAGAAAGGGAACATCAGGCTTGTAGGTTTTAACCCTATAAAAAAATTACCTACATACGAATTCTAAAAAATAGAAAATAAACAATGGCGAGAACATAAAACACAAAACAAATATACACTGAGATTTTCCCCTAGATCTCAAAACTAGGATTACAAGATTAATATTTCATTATATTCCTTTCAATGTTACAACAAATATATATACATGTCGAAGCATTCATAAAACCCAATTCATTAACCCTGGATTAGAACATAACCATAGTTCCTTTGACTGGATGTAAAAGATACCAAGGGCAAAAAACTATCATGCCCAAAACCATGTGCAAAGCCCATGCACAAAACCATAGGCAGGTTTTCCCACCTAATATAGGGTCCAAAAAAAAAATGCCTTGGTGGGTACCACCCCACCTGTGAACCCCCCATTGCACCTAGTGCAAAAAAGGGGGAGCTGCCACAGCCAGTCATGGAAAGAATATAACACATACCCAAGATTCTCCCACTTGTTGTTTTCTTTCCACACAAGGGGTCATAGGAGAGCTTAGTCATTGGTCTAGCTCTGCAACACCCATTGTTTCTCTACACAAAGAAAACTTATCAGTGCTCATAGAATTCATCAATGCATTTGCAACATTCTTCAAAGTGTCCACCTTTACCAGCAACACCTTTTTGTCCTCAACCATATCCCTCACAAAGTGATACTGAACTTCAATTTGCTTTGTCTCTGAATGATAAGCAAGGTTATTTTCCAAGAAAATTGCACTTTGGCTGTCACAGTCTATCCTTATAGATTGTTGTACTAACCCCATAATTGAACACAATCTCTGCAACCAAATTTCTTCCTTTCTTGCATAAATGACTGCCAAGTATTCTACCTATGTAGTTGAAAGTGCCACTATAGATTGTCTCTTGCTCATCCAAGTGATTGCATGTCCAAATAGGTTAAACACATACCCACTTGTAGATATTCTCTTATCCAGGTTTCCATCCTAGTCTGCATCAAGAAAGCCATGAATGTACAAAAATCTATCAGATGTTGGTCTTCCTTGGTAGCACAGACCATAATCACTAGTGCCTTTCAAATACCTAAAAACCTGCTTCACTGCTGTCTAATGCTCCTTCCCTGGTTTTGACATAAATCTGCTCAATAATCCCACTGCATGTGCAATGCTTGGTCTGGTACAAACCATTTCATACATCAGGCTACTGATTGCACTTGCATATGGAACATGAGACATGTCCTCTTCCTCTTCTTGTGTCTTGGGACACTGTTCATCAGATAAATTTACACCTATAGGAATAGGAACCTTCACTGGTTTACTATCTTGCATATTAAACCTCTAAGTATTATCTCGACATACACTGTGGAAATAATATAACACACACCCAACAAGGCCAAGTTCATCACATTGTGGGAGCCCAACCGTGTTGGTACAAAAGAAGGAAGGGACCGAAGACTCTGTATTGACTATTGGTGCTGAACAAGATCACTATCCATAATAGGTATCCAATCCCATGGATTGATAACCTTCTAGACCAGCTCAAGGGGGCCAAATATTTTAGGAAGATTAACTTGAAGTCCAGTTATCACTAGGTACTAATCGAACCCTCCGATGTGTGGAATACTACCTTCAAATCCAAGAAGGGCCTTTTCAAATGGCTGATCATGCCTTTCGGGTTGACGAATGCCCCCACAACCTTCAAGAGGCTGATGAATGACATCTTGCGACCCTTCACCAATTCATTCATGGTGGTGTATTTGGATGACATTTTGATCTTCAGTTAGAGTTGGGAATAACAGCTCCACCATATTTGACCGGTCCTCCAAACCATGCCGCAACAAAAGTTGTTTGTGAATTTGGAGAAATGCACTTTTGGTATGGCTCAGGTTCAATATCTAGGGTACATCATTGATGAGCGAGGTGTGCATGTGGACCCAACCAATATACAAGTCATTTAGGATTGGCTAGCCCCAACCACTCTAACAGAGCTTCACAAAGTTTTGGGTCTTTCCAACTTCTACCACAAGTACGTGTTGGGGTTCTCTCATATCAGTTGGACTTTGAGTCAAGTCACTAAGGCAGGAGTGAAAGCAAAGTTATTTTGGTATGAATCCCAACATAAATCATTTGCCGAGTTTGTGCATCGCCTTTGCTCTGCACCAATACTCACATTACTAAACCTGCAACAATGATTTGAGATCAAGATAGATGCCTCCGACTATGCTATTGGTGTAGTTCTGACTCAACAGGGGCATCCAATGGCATATCACAGTGAGACACTTTCAAACATAGTCCAGAAGTAATCCACCTATGACAAAGAGATGTATTCCATTATTTAGGTTTGTTGAAAATGGAAGCATTACATTATGAGGAAGGAAATGACCATCCACATAGAGACAAAAGGGAAGTTGCAGAATGATCCCCATCAGAAATGGTCCGCATATTTGCAACAATTCCATTTGAGAATTAAGTACAAGAAGGGAAACACCAACAATTTTGCAGATTGCCTCAACCAACCACCCATCATGGCGTTGACCACTGTGCTCGACTCTTGTGGGCATGAGAGTACGGGGTGGCCACATCTTTAGAAGAGCGATCCAAAATTCAACAACACATACTAGATGCTCTTGGAAGGAAAGCAAGTTCCAAATTTTCACCTCCAGGATGCATCGTTATGCCACTTGGGACACCTTTGTGTTACTTCAAGCAAGCGTGCCAAGATTTTTTGTTAGGCACACTACAGTAGGGTCACTAGACATTTCAAGGTAGAGAAAATAGTGGTAGTGCTAGAAATATATTTTTATTGGCCGAACCTTAGACAGGATGTTGGGAAGTACATAAAATCCTGCATTATCTGTGTCATTGCCAAACTGACCATCACAAAGCAAGACCTATATAATCCTATGCCTACTCCTAGTCGACCTTGGGAATCCATCTCCATGGATTACATGTCGGGCCTTCCTTCTACGAAGCATGGAAACAACTGCGTTTTCGTGGCTGTTGACAAATTATTTGCAACAGTTCCATTTGAGAATTAAGTACAAGAAGGGAAACGCTAACAATTTTGCAGACTGCCTCAACCAACCACCCATCATGGCGCTGACCACTGTGCTCGACTCTTGTGGGCATGAGACTATGGGGTGGCTGTATCTATAGAAGAGCGATCAAGAATTCGACAAAACATACCATACGCTCTTGGAAGGAAAGAAAGTTCCAAATTTTCACCTCCAGGATGCATTATTATGCCACCTAGGACACCTTTGTGTTCCTTCAAGCAAGCATGCCAATATGTTTTGTTAGGCACACTACAGTCAGGTCACTGGACATTTCGAAGTAGAGAAAATAGTGGTAGTGCTAGAACAATATTTTTATTGGTTGAACCTTTGACAGGATGTTGGGAAGTACATCAAATCCTACACTATCTGCGTCATTGCCAAACTGACCATCACAAATCAAGGCCTATATACTCTTATGCCTACTCCTAGTCGACCTTGGGAATCCATCTCCATGGATTGCATGTCGGGCCTTCCTTCTACTAAGCATGGAAACAACTATGTTTTCGTGGTTGTCGACAAATTCTCTAAGATGGCCATTCTAGCGATCTGCATGAAGAGTATCACAACAAAAACCACTGATAAGCTCTTCTTTGAATGAGTGTGGGTACATTTTTGGATCCCACAGTCCATTGGTTAAGTCTCTGGTCGATGTTGGATACCAAGCTCACTAGGTCCACGACTTTCGACCCCCAAACTGATGGAAAAACAAAGGTCGTCAACAAGATGATCGCACACATTCTGCGTATGTACAAATCAAACCATCCACACACATGGGATGAAAGCCTCCCCTATTTCCAACATAGCTACAACAAATATGTCCATAAGTCAACTACCCACAACCCCATTCAGGAAGGGTTGGCATTCCAGCCACTATGTCCCATTGATGTGGCCATACCATTTGCAGCTACTCAGGTAGATTCAGCTCATGTCCAGTCTAAAGCTGATAGGGATAACAAATTCATTGAGTGCATTCAACAAATCCACGAGCAAGTCCATGAAATATTGGACAGAGCCAATGCTAAGTACAAGCAACGTCATGATCAACATCATGTGCCACACAAGTTCTAGGTACGTGACAAAGTTTGGTTACATTTGTAGAAGGAGTGCCTCGCCAGGCCCCACTGCAAGATTCACCCGCTTCGATATGGGCCTTATATCATCACTAAGGTAGTAAGGGACAATTCTTTCGAGCTCAACATTCCACCATTCCTTAGCGTGCACCCAGTGTTCAATGTGGATTGCCTTCGACCATACTTTCCATCGTTATTGGACACTTTAGACATTGCGGAACAACTCACACCAAAAAAGTTAAACCCAGACTGCATGGAATAGGCCACAACTTAACAAATCATAGACACGCAGATCAATAACACTCACCAACAGAATATCCAACTCTATTAGGTTGTCAAAGCTGACAAACCACTGCACCAAGGCAAGTGGCTCACTGGGGACCAAGTTCAACAGAAGTTTCCCCATCTCATGGATGCACTCAACCTAAGGAGGAAGGATTGATCCAGGTGGATACTAGTGGCCAACTGCCTATTCCACATGGACCCCCACTATTTTTTCTTTTCATTTTCCTTAATTGTAGCATAAATTACTATTTTTGGTAGTTTTTTGGGTCCTAAACTTTTGGAGTTGTTTTGAGGGATTAAAAGATGTTTTTAGGGAAAACTAAGAGACCGAAAAATTCCTATAGTTGCTTGTCCATTTTTTTTTGGCCTCCTCTTTGAGATCTTCTAAATGAGGTATTATGACATCCAAATGAATATCATATTCGAAAGTTACGACCTCGAGAAGTTGATGTACCAATTTACCCAAATGAGGCCCACAGTTTTGGCGCTTCATCTCCCAGGGTTATGTTTTTTGATGTTTAGGGTTTTCCATTGTTTCTCAATAATAAATAGGCTTTTGAGCCTCATTGTAACATAGTTCAGAGGCATGTAGCCGCCACATCTCTTCTTAGAGATAAGCTACCATCGCTCGAGCTAGTTTATTTTCATTTCTGTATGTAAGCATATTTCAGTTCTTTGATATTAATGAAATGAAGTTTTATTTTTGCTGCATCTCTATGTTTATGTGTATATCTGTATTTTGTTTTGTTCCTTCATAAGTCCAAATCAGTGGTATTAGAGCAGTCTTCTCTTTCTCTATTTATCTTTGCAAGTCTCCAACCAGGTCAGGGTATAAGGAGTTAGGGCTCAAACCTTTGCAACACTAGCCTTGAAAACCCTGACGACCTCCCAAGGCAGAAGAAAATAAAGATGGGGGGGAAGGAGATCCTTTCAAAATATTGCTCGAGGAAGCCGTTGAGTGACAAAGGAATGCGGTGATGGATAACTTTCCCAGATCCTTCGACAACTACCCATGGGTGACGCATCTTAATCCAACAATCACTCTGGAGGTGTCACTCCTTTCAAGGTACAAGTTAACTTTGACATTCCCATATTTGAAGGATAGATATATGTAGATGTTGTAGATAGATGGTTAAATATGTTGGAAAGATATTTTTTAGTTCATGACTTTTCCAATCAGGAAAATATTACTTTTGCACTCCCCAAAGCTACCCCACAAGTCAAGGACTGGTGGGAAACATATTGTGAACAAAGGACGAGAGGGAATCCTCACTATTTTCAGCCGCACCCAGTAGGAATTCTTTTCAAGACGCCAACAAGGAATAATATCACCATGTCAGGAGCTATGAAGATAAATACATAAAGTGGACTATGTTGTGGTAGGGAAGGGACCAAGATGTGCCGGATTTCACAAATGTTTTCTATACCCTTCGCACAAAGTTGGGTATCAAGGATTTTAAGCGACATTTGGTACTCAAGTACTGTGACTGTCTACACAAGTAAATCAAGGATGAGATGGAGTCCCTAGACATCTCCTCGCTTGGCATTGCCTATCGATACGCTGTCAAGATCGAGCAAAAATTTAAGCAGAAGAAGCGAGACTTTTGATTTGTGAATCTTAAGTAAGGGAAAGGTGCCCCCAAACCATAGAAATAAGGAACAATCCAAGGTGGGGTGATCCAAGACAACCCACCAAAGCCGTAAGCAAAGAAAAACACCACGAAGACAAAGGACACATGGAAATGGTGTGAGTTCCATAAGAGCCCCACCCTTAAAAAAAGGTGTCTCGTAGATAAGAAGTCATTGGTGGTTGAGTTGAAGGCTTCAAAATTAGATGCATGTTCTGAATTTGAGTCAGAACTGACAAGGGGAATGACAAAGGGAAGCTGATTATCGATGTGGAGCCTAGTGCCACCATTGCCACCACCAAGATCTAGAAGGATGAGACTGAAGATCCAGAGGAGAGGGAGCTGCTCTTCCACTCACAGATGTGGGTGAAGGGTTCTCCGATGCAGTTCATTGTCGACATCGAGAGCCAAAATAACCTCATTTAAACAGAGGTATTGAAGTGGTTGGGCCTTCTGACCACATCGCCTGCAACTGTACACCATCAGGTGGCTTCACCAAGGGAAGGATCTCCATGTCAACCAATAGTGTCGCCTTCCCTACAACATCAAGCCCTTCACAGATGAGGTATTGTGTGATGTTTCTCCTCTTGAAGTTTGTGATGCTTTATTATGTCAACCATACTTGTGGAAGAAACATGTTCTCTATGAGTTTAGGCCTCACACTATTATTATTACTTTGGGAAATAAGTTGTATAGGATCCCAGAGGTAGCATCGCCTACCACCGTTTCTTTGATCACTACGAACCAATGCAATAAGATCATTTCCCAGACCGAGAAATTTGTTTTCCTTATGATTCGCCCTTAGGGAAAGAAGAAGATTGTGGCCATGGCCTCTAGATAGGGCTCCTCCACATGACAACATCAAATGGTCAAGGTTGTAGAGGAGTACAAGGGAATCTTCAGCTCACCCACAGGGGTACCTCTTCATTGTCAAGTCAAGAATTCCATCAATATGACAACAGGAGTGCTGCTACCCAATGGACTGATCTATCGACACTCTCTTATGGAGAATGATAAAATCAAGAGGCATATTCGAGAGCTATTGCAAAAAGGGAACATCAAGCCAAGTTCATCACCTTGTGGGAGATTGATCCTATTGGTATAGAAGAAGTATGGGATTTGGAGACTCTGTATTGACTATCGAGCGCTGAACAAGATAACTGTCTGGAATAGGTATCCAATCCCATATATTTATGACCTTCTTGACCAGCTTAAGGGGGCCAAATATTTTAGCAAGATTGACTTGAAGTTTGGTTATCACCAAGTACTGATTGAATCCTATGATGCGTGGAAGACTGCCTTCAAATCGAAGGAGGGCCTTTTAGAATGGTTGGGGGGCCTTTCGAATGACAATGAATTTTTGTGAAGAACCTTAATGATTCATCCTTATGATCATCTAGGGTAGATTTTATCACCATCGAAATCGAATCACTTAAGAGGTTTACCCTCCTACACACACAAGCTACAAGATCTCTCCAAATCGACTTGAGAAAATAATTAGGCATAATCAAAGAGGGCACTCCAATATATTTTTATAACCTTTTTCCCTTTGAACAAAACTTTTGCTAAATTAAATAAAATAAAAACTTTTTAATATTTCACCTCACCTTTATAATTGTTCTTTTTCTCCCAAGTGACATTAAGTAATTTAATTGATCAATCCCCCTTTTTACTAACTCTAGACTATGGGAACCAAATAAGCTACTAAGTAGATCCACCCCCTAGAGTGATCACTGAAAAAGGGACATGACAATCCTCCCTTCCTGGGATTGCTTTCCCTCAAGCAACTGCAAACTAGGATGTTGCAATATATGTTATCCTTCCCATGTAGCATTGTCTATTGGAAATTCTTTCCACCTAATAAGATATTCTCTTATCACTCTGCTCCTTAACATCCAAAATATCCTTTTAAAAACTATTGCCCTTAGTCGTCTAATGGGAGGAGTTTTGTTGAAGTAATAACCCATTTGACCAAATCCTTCTTTAGGGACAATACATGGAAAACATTATGAATCTTACTTGCAATTTTTTTGCCTCTCATTCAGTTCCATTTGTTCTAGGAAATACCACAAACTATCGTGGTCGTTACTAACCACAAATCTACCACCAACCAAATATTGTCTAAACTTCTCCAAACCATACATAATGGCGAGTGTCTCCTTGTCGTAGATGGAGTAGAGCCTCTCTGATTCCATGATCTTTCGACTCTCAAATGTTATCGAATGTCTATTCTGCATCAACACGACCCCTCTACCCTCTCCCAAAGTACACACTTAAGCACAAGGGCTAGGTGAAGTAAGGAAATGCCAGTACTAGGCAAGTTCTCATCACCTCATTCAGGTAGTCAAATGCTTGTTGAGCCTAATTTGTCCACATAATACCCTTTTATTTGTAATATTAGTTAAGGGTGCACCCAATTGCGAAAACCCTTTAATAAAGGGCCTATAATAGTTACATAATCTAATGAACTTGTGCAGCTTTCTAAGGAGCTTAGGTAGAGGCCAATCCAATATGACCTAGATACGATTCTCGTGATGTACATACACACACTACAAACTAATAACATGGCCTAAATATAGAATTTCTATCACACCGAGTTCACATTTTGACTCCTTGGAATACAATGACTACTGTTGGAATTATGGCTAGTATGTTGGCCTTGATGTCAACCTGGATCATACCACACTCTTGGTGATTGGCGGTAGAGTTGTAGGAGGATGCAGAGGCATCTTACAAGATGGAGCCTTATGATGATATTTTTATGCCTGTAGAGGAATTTTGACAAGTCTTGGAGATGCTTGGAGAGGTTTTAGAAGAAGTTGGATAGGTTTTGGAAGTGTTGATGCAATTTGATAGGGTGTTGGGAAGAGGATCTTGGCAATTTGACAGAGTGTTGGGAAGAGGATCGCGGCCGGTCCATACAACGGACTTGAAAATTTATGCATCTGAATTTATAATTATCGGCGGGTTCAGAATATCGCGGCACACCTTATATAAAGTTCTTGGGTTCCGCCGATTGTGATATGCAATTGGGGCTCTAGACTCGATAATATATATATCGCGGTTAATAGTCTTGGTGCGTTTGCAATGTAAGCCTTCCCTTTGAAAAACCTCGACTTCAATGTTTTTTCCGAAAAACACAAGAATATATGGGAAAGCTCGTGTTCAGCCGTATAGCGGACTTCAAAATTTTGTAGGCCAGGATTTATAATCATCGGTGGGTTCGGTATGCCATGGCGCAATATCTATCTATCTATATTATATATATATTATATAATAACCTTTGGACCCGTCGATTGCGATAAGAAATGGGGGGTGGGCGGACTCGATAAAAATATATTCGTGTTTAATATAAGCCGTCGGGTCTAGAAACATATGCCGCTTATATATATATATCTATATATATATATATATATATATATAATATATATATATATATATAATATTATATATTAGATAAGCCTTGGACTCGCCGGTAGTGATGTGCGATATGGTTTCCGGACCCGATAACATATATATTTGGGTTGATAATGCCGTCGAGTTCGGAAGAAAGTAATGCGCAATGTTAATTGCGATAGGCCAAAAAGGGGTGATTTATGCATATTTTTGAGTATTTCCATTATAAAGAGTTATAATGGAGGTGAAGGTGCGATGGAAGGTTTTTGAAGGTTGAAAGGGTTCCGAGGGAGGGAATGAATGGAGGGTTAGGTTGGGTGATGAATGGACTGTGTTTGGGATGGCTAGTTCCAACGGGTTTTAAGGGATCCCGTGAACTGTAATAGGTGTTGAAAGATTGCTTCTAGGAAGAAGACTTCAATTAAATCAACAAAATAAAACAGCTAACCACTATGTATTAGATCTTATCTACACTACTTCTAACTACTCTAATCTAGTCCTATCTACCCTAATCTATCCTGCAGGAGCAAAACAAGGAGGTTAAACATCATATATAAACCCCGAGTCCAAATGAATCAATTACTGGTCCACATAAGAACAAGGCTATATTAAATCCTAATTGCAATGCAATTACTTATATAGGAATATACATTCCTTTCCATACAAATAAAACCTGCAACTGCTGTTTAACAAAGTCTGGAATCAACAACCTTTCATGAACTATCAATGCTATTGAATTACATTCAAATGACCAAGAACCACCATGAACGACTAGTTATCAATATGCATGAAACAAATCACATTTGTTTTTATAAAAGTAACAACACACTGGCTCGAAACATATCATAGAAAAGGAAGAATAAATCTGAAACCCCGGCTCCTTCTTGAACCAAACAATCCTCTTTATTCACAATAAATCAAAGTTATTTTTCTCCAAACAAAAAGCCCTCCTCTCCTATCTAGAAGTAATATTTATGCCTCAGGCCCCTGACCCTTCGTCTTCCCTTATTCTTTTCAATATACTGATCTAAATAGATGTAGAGCCTTCGGTATCACTGCTGACACTTAGAATGCGTTTCCTGTCATTGGAGCGCTTCGTTTCCTGGTGAAATGAGTAGATATTGATTAGAGGATGATGACTGTGTGTCATTTCTTCATGATGAGATCTGGGGCAGTTTCGATTTACGACTACACAGGCAAGGCATGGAACTTGACCGAAAATGCCTAAGGCTGCTTCCTTGAATGGAACACATCCGCTCATGCACCTTTCATCTGGATCCATACTTGATGCCTATGCACCTGTCCTTAGACATTGCTTGCCTCCTCTTGGTCGTCACCTGTAGAGATAACCGACATCATTCATACTCATATAAATATGATAAAATGCCTAAAAACACCAATCTTGCCTTCATGGAGCGTTTTTAATCATCAGAAGGAATAAATGTGAAAGAATTGGCCCCCTTTTTTTATTACGCATTGATCAAGTCTCGCAAGCAAAAACTCAGTTTACATTGAAAATCACTGTAAAACATAGAAATGAATGGTATTTCGGAAGGGGTCATAAGTGGTAACCAGTATTGCAAGGACGACCTCGATTCGATTCTTCAAACGACACGTAGCATCTAGTAGGAAAGAAGATACCGCTTTTCGGGCAGGTATCCCTCGAGCAACTTGGTCACCCAAAATTTGTGTGGATCGTTGGATCCACAAAGGGCAGATCAACAGTGGGGGGCTTAACATAGGAAAACATAGAAAACCCCATGGCCAAGCCATACAACGGACTTCAAAATTTATAGATGGGAATCTATATCATATCGGGTCCGCCATATGGGGTTTTACATTAAAAATTGCAACCGCAACGTTTTACGGAAAATAAAAAGAATACATGGGAAAACTCGCGGCCGGTCCGTACAGCGAACTTGAAAATTTATGCATCCGAATTTATAATTATCGGTTGGTCCGGAATATCGCGGCGCGCCTTATATAAAGTTCTTGGGTTCCGCCGATTGCGATATGCGATTGGGGCTCTGGACCCGATAATATATATATCACGGTTAATAGTCTTGGCGTGTCTACAATGTAAGCCTTCCCTTTGAAAAACCCCGACTTCAATGTTTTTCCGAAAAACACAAGAATATACGGGAAAGCTCGCGTCCGGCCGTATAGCGAACTTCAAAATTTATAGGCCAGGATTTATAATCATCGGCGGGTTCGGTATGCCA
>APFE031727673.1:4159-26766 GCA_000404065.3 Pinus taeda | reverse complement strand
TATATATATATATATAAGCCCTGGACCCGCCGATAGCGGTGTGCGATATGGTTTCTGGACCCGATAATGTATATATTTGGGTTGATAATGCCGTGGGGTCCGGAAGAAAGCAATGCGCAATGTTAATTGCGATAGGCCAAAAAAGGGTGATTTATGCATATTTTCAAGTATTTCCATTATAAAGAGTTATAATGGAGATGAAGGTGCAATGGAAGGTTTTTGAAGGTTGAAAGGGTTCCGAGGGAGGGAATGAATGGAGGGTTAGGTTGGGTGATGAATGGACTGTGCAACAAGGATTAAAGAGGGGGTCTTGACCATTAAGAACTGAAAATTTGGCTTGGCAATGAGTTAAAGTCTCTAGGACTAAACAAATCATTCGGAGAGGTAGAAGACCAACTTTTAGGGGATCCATTCAAAATTTCTTCGAAGACAAGTTTTGATAGGGCGGTGGTTGTGGCCACCAAGGTGTTAGGATAAACTTGCAATGCAGACTATATAGATGAACAAGCATGGGTTCCACTTAAACATTAATTGCTTTAGGTGGGATAGAGACAAATAGCTTCTACTTACTGATAAGATTTTGACAAGCATTCTCGAATGGCAGTATTATGGGGTTTATTGACCTTCCTTTACCTGTTTCCCACTTTCAAAAATCATTTTGGGGCCATCACTGGTCTGTCCATACCTCTTTAGGTGTGTACCTCATCTCTTTGTTGCTCATCAAACTTGATGTAGACATGTTTATTTGCACTTTATATGAGAATTTCAATGCTATATTTTCATTGATTGAATGGGGCGAAGTCATGGATCATGCCATATTTTTAAACCGCTTAAGCAAGGTTGGGCTTGTTGTGTCACCCGGTACTCTGAGCCCAACAACATTCCTTACTCTATTCGGCTTCCCAAACAACTTGTCCTTCCAGATTGGCACAAGGACTTGACATTTCATTTTCTTTTAAATAAGTCCTTTCAGTTTTAGGCACAAGGACTAGAGCACAATTGGATTTGCCACATGGTATATGACAGTGAGTTTAGCCCATGAAAGGAAATTTACTTGTAGATAACAGGTATTGGACAATTTAGTGTGGTGGATGGGACCGATGGAGAATGACTGCAAACCTTATAGGCAAGTATAGGCTAGATCTGAGTGGGATTTATTCAAAATGTAGTGTCCCTCCATGTTAATCGAGTTGTAGTTATACATTTTTTGTTTTATACAGATTCCCCCACATGCTCCAGATATCCAAGTTATCAACAAATCTTACCCAGTTCTCAACAGATGCCAATGAGTGGCTTGGTTTGAATTCCACAACTGATTTTCAAGTTCTCATGGGCTGATTGAAAGTTTATTTGATTTGCAAAGCAATGATGGATTTAGAATTAGCAGACTTGGTAGCAAGTGAATGAGGAAAGAAAAGGCTAATGGTTGTGAATGAGTGCAATTTGAAAAGGTAAAAGCAAGTCTGGAGGACCGAGATCAGTTGGCTGAAAAGGACCGTAATTCAAAACAGAAGGAAAATGAACTTTGCAGAAAAACGAGAAAGGAAAAGGTGGAAATGTGACTAAACTAACATAAAAAATAAAATAAATCCTAACCTGCTCAGGAGGTAACCACCATGTGGTGGCTACTGGAAGTATCTTTTGAGATGTTGGCCATTAACAAGGAGTTTCTCGGTTTCTCCCTGTAAAGTTTTCAATCTGTAAGTTCCTTGACCAATTTTTTCCACAACTTGGAATGGGCCCAGCCATAAGTGTTGGAATTTCGTGTGTTTACCTTTTGGCTCATTTAACTTATCACATTTCAGGACTAGCTCCCGTACTTGGAAATCTTTATCTCCTGCCAGACAATGATGAAACCATATTTTCATAATCATTTGGCGATTCCTAAATTTATTTATGGCTTTATCTCTCAATTCCTCCAACCTCATCAGTTGGTTGGTCCTATCTTGAAGCAAGGCTGAAGGGGTTCCTCTTGAAGCTTGGGAGAGTTGTAAAGAGGGAAGGGTAACGTTTGGAGGTAAGATGACTTCCTGTCCATAGACGAGGAAGTATGGGGAGTTTCCTAAGGCCACTTTAGGGGTGACCCTATCGGCCCAAAGGGCATTAGTTAGGGCATTGTGCCAGCTCCTCTAGTTGTCAGCGACAAATTTACGTATTATGCGTATGAGGTTCTTATTTGAGGACTCAGCAACTCCATTCCCTGGGGGTAATAGTTTGAGGCATACCTTGTGTGGATTGATTTATCAATAGCAAACTCGGTCAATTTCAATGAAGAAAAATAAGAAGCATTATCAAATATAAGAGCATCAGGAATGCCATACCTATTGATGATGAATTTCTCAATAAATGATATTAGCTCATCCTCGTTCACCTTCCGAAGCGGGATGGCTTCGGTCCATATGGTGAAGTAGTCGGTCACTGTAAGTATATACTTATGCTGTTGTGAGGAGTTTGGAGTGATCTCGCCTATTATATCTAGGCCCCATTGCTGGAATGGGTGATAAATCATAACTGGCTTAAGGGGAACAACTGGCTTCCTTTCTCGTCCTGCGGCGGTTTGACACACTTTGCATTTGCGAGCATATGCATGCGAGTCTCTGAACATTGTGGGCCAATAATATCCAGCTCTTAATATTTTTTGAGCAGTGGTTTCTTCGCCGTAGTGACCACCTACTGGGCCGTCATGCATTTCTTTCAATACATGGTCGACATCATCCTTTTCCAAAAACCTCAGCCAAATTCCATCATAATTTTTTATGTATAATGTATCGTTGGCCAAGTGATACTGACTAGATTTCAATATGAGTGCTCTCCTCTGTGATGCGTCCATGTGTTCAGGACATGATCCCTATGTAAGATAGAAGCATATGTCATAATACCACGACTCAGGATCCAAAACGGCTACTGACGCTTCGCGTTCATATATCAGCGCTTCATTAATCCACAGGGGCTCCTCCCTGCGTTCTACTTGTTCGTTTTACATGTTCTGCGCTTTTGGTTCTTCAGATGCCCCTTCTCTATCCACCGAGGCTTCTGCTACTAGCTTGCACAACCCCTGCCCTCAGAATATATTTGCTGGCTTAATCTCGAGGTCGAATTCTTGAAGTGTGGTGATCCAATTCCCTCTTCGTTCACCCATTTCTTTCTGCACGAAGAGGGCTCTCACAACAGGATGGGGAACGATTACTTTAGTCCTGGCTTTTAATAAATAAGGGCGGAAATGTTTTATGGCCTTAAAGACCGCAAAGCCTTGTTTCTCCACGTTTGGGTAGTTAAGTTCCGCTCCTTGGAGATTAAAACTCATATAATAAATAGTGACTTCATTGCCATCATCATTTTTTTGAGTGAGAATTGCAGCAAATGAAAGATCAGAAGCAAAAGTGTAAAAGAAGAATTCTTTGCCGAAATTGGGGCTGACCAGTGCAGGAGCTTCTGCGATAGCTTCCTTGATTCAATGAAATGATTTCTTAGCTTCATCGCTCCATTTATACACAATGTCTTTCTTCATCATTAGCTACATGGGGCGCACTATTTTCGTGAAGCCTGAGACAAATTTTCTAACGAAATTGATCTTCCTGAAGAAAGATTGCATGGCTTTCTTATTTGCAGGGGGTTGTATTCTCATGATAGTCTCTATTCTTTTAGGATCAATAACAATCCCTTCTTGAGAGGATATGACCCAGTAGTTTCCCCTTTGTGACTACAGAGATGCTTTTCTTGGGATTCAATGAAATTCCATACCTTCGGCATCTTTCGAAAATCCGTCTCAGGTGATACATATGATACCTTCTATGTTATGAATACACAGTGATGTCATCCATATGAATCACTACTGATCTGTTAGTCAACCCTCAGAAAGCTATGTCCATAGCTCTCTGGAATGTGGCGCCCACGTTAATGAGTCCAAAAGGCATTTTACGATATGCGTAGGTGCCCCATTTAGTGTTGAAGGTTGTCTTCAGCTGATCCCCACTAGATACCAACACTTGATTATATCCTGAAAACCCATCTAATAGGGATAACATTTCAGACCCAGAAATGCACTGAAGGATGTGTTCCATAGAGGGGGCAAGATAGTTATCCTTTTGCGATGCTTTGTTTAGGTTTCTGAAATCGATACACAACCTGATATCTCCATTTTTCTTCCTTACTGGCACGAGATTGGCTACCCAGCGGGTGTGTTTGACCAGAAAGATGATTTTAACATCCAGCATTTTGTTTAATTCTTTCTTCACCAACGGTTCTAGGCTTGGGTGCATCTTGTGAAGCTTTTGTTGGTAAGGCTTAGCCTCCTTTTCTAAAGGAATTACATGCTGCATAACGCTGGTATCAAAGGTTTTTAGATCTCCATATGTCCATGCAAAGACATCCTTGTATTCTTTAAATAGCTTGACAAATGCAACCTTTTCTTGTGGAGAGCACCCCAAGCCCAAATTAATAGTTTTTGGGTCTTCTTTGGTCCCAAGGTTGACCGATTTGTACTTCATGGATGAGCTATGTGTTTTGCAATTAGTTGGCTTCTTTAATTTACTATGTAGGTCATATAAGTGTTCCATCTTGACAATTGACTTGGGAATCATATTGGACTGTGTTAGGTTCCTATACCAATAGGAGTCATTTTTCATGATTGACTGTGGAAATACCAAATATGATCATCCTTTTCATGCTGCAAAGGTTCCATATTATCAATAATCAAGGTTCAGATAAAGAGAAGAGAAAGGAAACTCAGAGAAAGACCAGCAAAGTGGCTTGTTAAAACATGCAATCAGAGAAGTGCAATCACTGACTTCCTCACAGTTGATGAATAGCCAGACAGTTTAACCCTGGCTAGATCATGTTTAAATTTCTTGTTCTAGAATAGAGAATAATATTTTCTCAAACATTTCAAGCTTGGCAGATCACTAGATTAGATAGAGAATTAAAGGGCTCAACTGCTCAATTTGAGCCCTTGGTTGAAATAAGGATAGATTTAGATAGGAGGGTAGCCAAAAGAAAAGAGGAAAAGCAGGGTTTGCTAGTTCAAATGCACCCAATCAAAGGAAGAAAAAATGTTAGTTATTTTAGGTTGCGTAGGCAGATAATTTTGAGGTTGCAGAAAGCAGAGCGATGTTCAATTTAAACAGTATCACTAGCATCATGGAAAAAAGGCTACAAGTTCAGTGGAGCATGACTGACTTCCCCTTTCATTTCCCCGACAAATTTCACTAACATCCCCTAAGGATATTGAGATATGCTCAATAGTCCCAATCCATTTCATTTTGAAAGGTACAAAGCAAAACATTGTCTTTGCTTGGTCATCGCAAGCCACATTTCTTGTGTAAATATAATCATCTCATTTCCCCTTTATCTCCTAAAAAGTCTAAGTTTTACCCTATAAACTTAGCATCTCCCTATCACTTGTCATATTAACATCCTAATTTTAGTATATAACTCCTATATTAATGTTTCCCTACCCTTACTATGTATTAAAAGCAAAAAACCCCAAAAATATTAGATATATCCCACCCCCGCCTAATATGACTATGGTTCAAATAGTCCTTGGGAACCATTGGTCCACCTGGGACCAATGATAGCCCACCACGTGTCCTACTGGAATTTGTTAGACCCCTGGTCAAACAAATAACCATACCCTCCTCACTTGCGTAATAAACCCATTTAATTAACCTTTTGTTAATTAAAGCGTCGGGTCCGCGCCGCATTTGTAAAAAAAACCAAAGTTTCAAACCCACCCAAACCTTACAAAAATTAAAACATATCGCGCGCACTCTTCTATTAAACCTCTGACAACTTACCTTCCCTTCCATCGTCGGATCGCCTGCCCCAGATCCGACGGCCCTTATTGATATCGGATGCACCCCGACGACAAGACGTTAGTACTCGACGGTCGGTGGTTTTCCTGTCATACATAGGGACACCTGGCACGTTCCTATTGCATCGGGCCGGCGCTGACATAAACCGTCCCCGTACCAAAGGTGGTCCGATGGAAACCGGAAACCGTCCTCTGTCCTTATGCACACGTCACTGTCCCGTCAGCTAGTATGTCACCACTCGCATTGTTCCTCCCGCCGCCGTGTTTGCCATGTCACCCTCCTAGTTAGCAACCGTGTCAGTGACCACGTCACCCTCCGTACTCCACTACCGGACAAACCAACGTCATGCTGACGTCATCCCCAAAACGCGCCAAAAAGGCCCGAAAAGTCCAAAATTGTATAAAAAGTCGGGAAAACCAATTGTTTTGTTTATTTCCACATTGGTTGACTACGTAACCTTGCATGTAGTTTTACGACAAATTTGGCTACCATTGGTGCACAGTTCATCACCCTGCTAAGTCAACCTCACAGTCTGTTGGTCCAACTCCACTTGCAAGCTTCAGCATACACCGGGCACCCGCAAACCGGGTATTTACCTCACAGTCGTCCTTCAACCCTGTTTTCAGCAAATTCTCCTGTAAAATTGCCTGTAAAAGCTAAATTTAAATTGAAAGAATTGTTTCCTGTCACCCTTATATTGAAAAATCACTATCAGACTGTTAGTCACCGGAGAAAACCTGCAAATTCTGCTTGTACCCTCTGCAAATTGCCCATCAAAACTTCAATTCGAGCCACCTTTTCACCTCTAAAAAATTGTGTGAACTTGCCAGCGAGGGAGAATTCTTTCCCTGTTTCTTACTAAATTTCAAACTACTGGTGTAATTTCCTCTGAAAAAACCAAGCCTCTGTTCTGCTTCCTGCTACTCCAAAGAATTCTCAACCCAAGGTCAAGGTCACCTAGTAACTTGAAAGGGAGGCTATCCCTACAGTCTGGTCCAACTTCCCCACTGTAGTTTTCATAATTCACCTTTATACCATGAATGCTGCCCTGTAAGGTCACCACAAGATAAATTCAGTCTACAAGATCCTGAGAAGAGTCTTAAAGCCACAATTATCCTTTCTGCTGATCCATAAACATACATTCCAGTCAAGACACAATCAATTAAAGTATGGAGGCTCCAGTGGCTCTCAACATTGCCCCCTTGAATGCACCACATATGGATTTGGAGTGGTTACCTCTAGCAGACAGGGACTTCCAGATTAAGGACATGATGGGTCTCAAGTCTCACCTACAAACTTTTTGTCATTTCAGAAATAGCCATAGAAATAACACTGATGTCTTGAGAATCTGGGAATCCAACATGCCCATCTACTACCTCCCTTCAGTCAATGTGCTGCCTGACTTCATTCATCTATGCCATGCAAACTATGATCCCACACAGAGAGCAATCCTCACTCCAGATGGATCTGTACTGTTCTACATTACTCCTCAATCCATAAATGAAATGCTGAACTTTGAGCCATCTCAGCCTCTGGTTCCTCTCACAATGAAACTCCTGCTCGATCAAGGTGCAAAACTGCCTAGCTCAGAAATAGAAAGAGTAGGTCAGTTATTTATGGAACCACAGTGCCAGGCTGATCATCCTCCACCCTATCATCAAGTCTCATTCAATGAAATAGGAAATCTCCTAATAGATATGATATCCTACATTTTAGGATGCAAAACCAGTGAGTCTGTGGATGAAACTGTGTTTGTGCTAATGTCTATGTTCACTCCAGGACAACCCCCTGCTGTCATGTATGACTATGCCACCTTCATAGCAAACAAAATCAATGAGCAATTCATGATGATGGAGAGAGAAAGAGTGTTTAAATATACCTCTTACATATACCATCTGCCGCTGTACTATCATCCTGATAGCTTCCAAGTTCCTCTCAAGAAACTAGACTCCAAAGGAGAGAGGAGATCTGTCATCTTCTGGACCTCAGTTTTCCATGAAGTCCACCTCTCACCTTACACATATTGTGATTTTGATGATATGTTCATTTACCCAGCCGCTTGCCTATTGATGGTGACTCCTCCTGGCAGACTCACTGCTGAAATGCAGAGAATTCTACATCTTTCAAGGGGCTACAACATTGGTGATTGGTATTTCTACCAAAACCATACAGCGATCAGGATTTATGGTTGTGAGTTGCCCCCCTACAAACTGCCAAGATATGTCCCCATGAGACTTTTTGCCTTGGAATATTTCAGGCAATTTAGTAGTGCAAATTTGACTCATTTCCATGGCAAAAACAAGAAGGCACAACTCAAGATTAGACATCAATTGGGTCCTTTTGTTTTCAATAAAAGGGAAGAAGCCTGGAGTGATGCAGACAAGATGCTAAGGGAAGAACTCATGCTAAAACAAAGTTTTTACTGGGCACCATACGACCCTGAACATTTCATAAGCTATAGAAGAGTCAAACACAGGCTTTCAGGATATGTGCACCAGCCAATCCCTCACATTGAACAATATGCAAATCGACAAGAATGGGTAGAGGGCACACTAATTAAAGATATTACTGAAGAAGAAAGATTAGAAAAACAAATGAAAGATTATGAGAAGAGAATTGACCTGGATTATTTTGCACAGGTCCCTTTCACACAACCTCAGCATATTGGAGCAAGCACATCAGCTACTACAACTTCACAACAGCCGGCTCAAGAAGCCACTCCACCTGCAGGAAAAGGTAAAGAAATACAACATTCTGAGCAGCAGAGTACAATGGCAGAACAACCATCTACAAATCAGGAAAAGGGTCAAGAACAAGGCCCTTCAACCCAAGTAAAGGCAGCTGAAGTCCCTGTACTACAAACCCCTCACAATGAAGAAAGAGCTAAAAAGAGGGATAGACCTGAAGACACACCTACAGGGGCATCTACAGATCAACAGGGTGAGAAGAGACAAAGGCTAAACCCCTACTCTGAGGAGGAATTCACCGAAGAAACAAAAGGTAACATCAAGGGTGAGGGAACTTCTGAACAGTAGATCCCTCCAGTTTTGAAAACATCGACCAGCTCCTTTCAGCAGGAGCAAGAGAGGTAGCCTGGTGGGGGAGGTTTCATCCTCCAAACAACATAACAAGCAGGGCTCGGATATCAAGAGAGCATTCACCGAAATTAAAGCTAGGAATGAACCAGTGAGGTTTCAACTTTATAATCAATTGTTAAGAATGGATCCTACCAATCAACAAACGCTGATGGCAGCCTATGACATGCAGGAAGGGAAGATGACTCTTAGTCACTTCAGACCCATTGTACAACAGCCACAGTCAGCTGCAGATTATATTAGGACCAATCTGGAAGTTCTTGCCAAAGACATCCATCCAATAGACCAGATTGAGCTGCATAAACAGGCTGGGGAAATGGTATACTCCACATTGGTAGACAAAGCTCTAATGGCCCATAGATTACAAAATTCACTATATAACACTTCTGCCCAATTAGAGCTGGAGAAAGCCTCCTCATTGGCCAAGGATAATAGAATAAAATCCTTGGAAGAAATCATTATAGAATTGGGACATGATCCCAAAGATCCCAAAGGCGCACAGGCCTTAATAGGGAAAAAGGAGGAGGACATAGCAGCCCTGAGAAGACAATTGAAGCTGCTAGTTACTATACATCCTCAAACCACAGAGGTGGCACAGCAAATGGAAGAGGAGGATGTGGTCAGTTTATTGATGAGGATGAACCAAAGACTGCTGGACACAGAAAAGGCCTTGGAAGAAGCTCTACAAGGAAAGCAACAAGAGTTGGCCTCTCAGCGAGCCCAAACAGCTCCAATTCTCACAGCTCCTCCTCCAGCAGTCACTACAACAACACCTCCCCTTTATCCAGCATCAACAACAGGTACCTCAACTTCAGCAGCGACTACAGCAAGTGCACTACAAGAGGCCAGCTTGAGCATGGACGAAATGATGAAAGAAATAAAAGCTTTGGAGACCCAAATGGCAGAACTGAAGGAAACCAAGGAAAAACTAGCCAAAATTGAGGCTAGTTATGACAAGTCAAAGATGACTGTAGCTGAGAAAACCAGGGAAGTAAAGGCTTTAGAGAATAACATAAAAGCCTTGGAGAAGGACCTCACTCTCCATAGAACCTTGACAGAAATAAAGACAATTTTGTGGGATAAGATTGGCCAAGCTATTGCTGATCAGTGGACAACAATACAGACTATTTTTGATCAAATAGAGTTGATAGGAGTGGCTCAGTATGAAACTCAAAAGGCCAGGGTATTATTGGCCAATAAGCTTGAGCAAGCCAATCAAATGATTCATTTTTTGAACACTCATACTGGTGAACAATTAGCATCTCTAGATATTCATAACAAAAGATATACAATTTTAAGAGTTAGGAAGGTGCTAACTATGAGAAATTTTGTTCAGACAATAGAAAGAAAATGCCAGGAAATGCAGGCAGATATAGAAGCCTTCAGACATAAATTTGCAATGTTACAATGCAAAGGTTTACCTAGCCTGGTCACTAGTAGTGGGAAGCTGTTAAAGCAAGAACAATATGCTCATAGGCTAAATACTTATGTGCAAAATCAAATTACATCATCATCAAGTAGCACAGAAGAAACAGTGCCTCCCTCTCGGCAAAGTTTATATGATAAACTGGAAGATTTGTTTTTTATTGAGCATGAGGTAGCACATCTCTTTCAAGTATGGCCAAATTATTATAGGTACACTAAAGTCGATGAGACATTGCTTAAATTGAAAAATCATCAATTGCCTATAGATCAGTGGTGGCAGAGTATGCTGGAGGTTTTTACCAAAATAAGTTGAGTTCTCCTTTTGTAAATTGTTGGCATTACAATTAAAAGGTAATATCAGGAAAAATCAAATCAACTGAGGAAGAAAATTCACGCCAAAAGATAAAACAGGCTCAGGCACAGGTGGCAAAAGACAACACAACAGGAAAGCACATCAGTTAAGCGGTCATCGACCAACTATCAGAGTCACAAAGTCAACAACAAGCAGGACACCTACAACAGCCAATACATCATATTTATTTCCTCAGTTATTGCTGGGTGGTTTTTTCCACATGAGTTATTGCTTCTGCCAGAGTAGATGGATAAATTTATATCTAGATATTTCCCTACGAGATATTTTGTAAACTTCTTATAAATACTTTCAAAAGAGATGTATTACTGTTGGCTGATGAATATCATTTTGGACCTACTCTGTAAATTTGAGAATTCTTCTGAATAAATTTGTTGGATGCTGTGTTGGTGAATTTGCTGGATATGGAATCAATGACTGAAGGACGTGTTGCAGAATTCTTGTGTTGATGCGTGGATCAATAAGTTTCCTTTACTCTTGAATTACTATATTTGTGTTTTGTTTATCATATGAATACCATGTTCTAAATTACAGGAAAAAAGGATAACCCAGAATTTACTAACTGTACTCTGCGTTCAATTCCTGTAGTTTTCTATGTTTTCCACAGGACTATCATGGACAAGAATTCTTAAATGCTTTTGTCTCCCTGGTTCTCACACCCTAAATATCATCAAGGAATTCTTAATTGCTCCCTGATAATGTTTACACAATTTCCCTCTGTTAACATAATGAAAGATTCTTGATTGCCTTTCATTTCTTGACTTCATTTCATCCTACTTTCAGCTTCGATATTGTTCTATGTTTAACTATCCTGCTCTGCAATCTTCCCATTGCCAAAGAAACCATATCCAGAAGTTTATTTCATTAGACTCTATCAACCCAATGGTCTGAATTTCTCTCAACTTACTGCCTTGTTCTACTGAATGTCATCTTCCAAACACCAAACAAAACTTGTGTTTCATAACTAGCCTAACATACAATTAAACAAATCTAAATCACAAAGAGAGAGCCCTCTATGGTTGCAGATTGGCTAGGATCTGCAGCTGAAAGATTGGTTAGTGGTTACCTCGGCCGTATTCCCTCCTGGAGCCAGGGAACAACCTGAGTGATAACAGACTGATCCTTTTCTTCATCTTCCGTCTCGTTCATAAGCTTGTCGTGCTCTTTTTCATCAATGATTGCATTCTTGAATTTCTTCTCGTAGTGTAAGAACTCAAGGATTTTCTCGTCATCTTCAAACACCTACCAGTTTGAGATGTTATTAGGCACGAATGGTCTGAAAACCAATTCAATGTAACATTTATTCTTCTTCAATATAAAATCAAGCAAAAGTTTAGCAGCCATACTTGCCATTAGATCAACATCTTGGTTTTACCCTCGAGGTATGTATGTGATATTAAAAGAATCAAAATAGTCAATTAAGCCCCATACCTCATGCTGGTACCTTACCAGGTGTGGTGAATTGCAGTGTATCCTCTTCCTTACCTGATCCATGATTATCTGTGAGTCACCAAAATCTTTAAGATTTTTCACCTTCATATCAATGGCTTTTTTCAGGCCCTGCAACAAGCCTTCATATTATGTCGTGTTGTTGGTGCACGTGAACTCCAACCAGTTGGCCATCAGATGTTGGTTCCCTTGTGGATCAACGAGAATGCTCCCAGCACCTGCACCTTCAAGGCAATTAGAGCCATCAAAATAGAGTGTCCAAAATACAGAGTCTAATGTTACATCAACTGAATTGCTTCCTAACTAGTTCTATTATCTACTATATTACAAGGTGGTTCATCAGTTGGATTATAGGGGAGAACTTCCAACTGTGTGTTTATTGTAGTTTCTTCAGTTGTTTGTGCATGGAATTCTCCAAAACAAGTTTCTGTGGCACAAACATTGAAACTATAATTCCCAAGGATAGAGTTGGTAAACATTACAGGTTCGTTGGGACCGTTTAGCGCCGTCACTACATACTTCATGTATCTTTCACGATCAACTCTTAGTATATCACCCTTCCCCTTCTGAGACAACAAGAGATGGGACCAATTAGTTGAGAAGTATCCATTCAGTTTTGCTGACCAATCCCTACTAAGCAGCATTCCATAAGCCTTGGGTATATCGACTACCACTATATCAATGACTTGAGTGTGTTGTGGTTTAGCAGTCATCCAAATCAATACATCTTTCAATTCCCCAATTACTTTCATATTTGTCTTGTCTAATTGCATGATTCGAGTTCCAGTTTTCTCAGGTACTACATGAAGTATTTTAGCAATAGCGTAAGGCATCACAGTGGACGAGGCACTTGAGTCTACCAAGCAGTTGTGTACGTTCATGTTGAAGATTTTAAATGTGATAAGGAAAGGGGGAGTCATGGATTTTGATTTCCTTCCTATGATGGTTGCACTAACATCTTGGGGTTTTCGATTCATTTTTGATAGGGTGGCTTGCATGGTTGCTAGCTTTTGGGCTGTGCTGGGAGTACTAACAGGTTTGGAGACTGACTTCTGGGTTTGGCTTCTCGGGATGGTGGGAGTTTTACAGTTCCACTCATTCATAGCTTTCAAGAGCAAATCTCTTTGCTGCGTTACTTTCAGCAAATCAAAGTATGTGATATTAGCCGTAGATTTCTTAAGATCATCCACAATATTGTAATCAATGTTATAAACAGGATAGGGCAGAGTAAACATACCAGTTTTGCAATTATTAGGTGGGAGTTTACCATCTTGAGTAGCCTTTGTTGCAGTGGAGATGAATTTTCTTTCTCTGGATGGTTTGCAACAAGGGTATTCTTGGACTGACCACTAGGTCTACTCTTCTCAATAGGGACTTTGGGAGCAGGTGCCTTCATAGGGTAGACATCTTTCTTGGTCTGATCTACAGGGTTCATCACACCTGCAAGTGGCCCCTTGCTTGATGTGTGGATATCATTAGTGTGGATTTCTACCATACTATCTCCTTGGTCATCATCGTTCTCATTTGTACAGAAATCCCACAGTACGTTGATTTGAGATTCTTCTTCCAAGGGCTCTTCTACTTGGTATCCTTCCTCATCTTCTTGTTCTAGCTCTAGCTCCACTATAGGTTCTTCTTGGTTAAGGAGAGATTTGATAAGAGCCAGATCTTTTGTATTTAAATTCCCTTCATTGGGTGGAGTAGGCAATGCAAGTGGACCATGACTACCTTCTGTCTTCTTACGATAGAAAGGTTTGAAAGGTTTTCTGTTGTTATACTCTTCTCCACTCCCGCTTGTACTCTCTCCAGAATTCCTTTTCATATCAATGACTGTATTTGTCAACTTCTTAATGATCCGGTGCAAACCTTCTACATCTGTGGTATCCTTTTCTTTATTTTCAGCCCCTTTGTTATCACTCCCATTATTCTTCTTGGATGCTTGAGAGGCTTTCTTTTCTCCAGTTGTGTGATGGCATGCTATGAGACTGAGCATTTCATTCTCGACTTTTAATGCTTCATCGATAACACCCTGTAAGGTTTGTGCGTTACTCCTTTTGACCCACATCGCAGTAGGGATAGGGAGAGCCATGATGTAGAATTCCATGAGCACCTCCTCAATAGGTCTAGCGGTGGCCAGGATTATGTTGAACAAGGTGTTGAACCGGATGTTAAAATACTTAACCTTTTCTTTGGTCTCCATTTTCAAACGAGATAATTCTAGAACTAAGGCAGTAGGGGTTTTTTCATCGCCATACTTGTCTAAAAAGGCTTGTTGAAAGGCAACCCATGAGGTGACCGATCCGGTTCTCAAGCTAAAGTACCATGTGGAAGCTGCACTAATCAGGGTAAAAGGGAATAAGCGACACACTATATCTTCATCAGCCACCCCCAGCATGCGCACGACGAGGAAGAAGGAGTGAATATGGTTATCAGCGGTGTCTCCCATCCTAGGGTCGAATTTAGGTAGTACTCTTTCTGCATTCTTGGGTAAGGGATGCTGCTGCCCAGGTATAGCTACGACATCTTGAGCGAGCCAGGGAGGAAGTGCTCCCAAAGGAGGTGGGAGTTGGTTTCCACCTGGTTGAGGAATATTAGCCATATCGAGGATAGGGATGTTCTAGTTGAGGGTTTCTTCGATAGGATTTTCCAAATCAGGCCAGGGATTGCCTTCAGAAGGGGAACCCTCCGGAATTTCTTCCCAAGGAGAGTCGATACTCTGTAAAGAATCAAGCACAATATCTTCAAGAGAAGGGGTTGCAGATGTCTCTTCGTTTATGTGATAGACCCTTGGCTTTCTTTTTGTTGTCGGAGGTAAAGACTGAAAGATAGGGAGCTGTGATAGCGAACGAGCGTAAGCCCAAGAAAGTCTTCTGACTGGTTGTTCCTGAGTGACAGTATACTCCCGCAGTGTCTCTTCTTCAAAATGAGGCTTTTCCGAATGAGAGGAAGGGTTTTTTCAACCTTCACAGTCCATGCATTAATCTGTTTGAATCCATGTGTGGCACTTATAGATGAAATCTTGAAAATTCGTGGATGGCAGTTCAGGCCCTCCTTCTAGCGCCAATTTGTTATCATGGTGAATTTTCGCTATACCAACAAGGGGAACTAACTGATCACAAACCCAATTAGGCCTGTTTTCATTTGGGATGGCTAGTTCCAACGGGTTTTAAGGGACCCCATGAACTGTAATAGGTGTTGAAAGATTGCTTATGGGAAGAAGACTTCAATTAAATCAATAGAATAAAACAACTAACCACTATGTATTAGATCCTATCTACACTACTTCTAACTACTCTAATCTAGTGCTATCTACCCTAATCTATCCTGTAGGAGCAAAACAAGGAGGTTAAACATCATATATAAACCCAGAGTCCAAATGAATCAATTACTGGTCCACATAAGAACAAGGCTGTATTAAATCCTAATTGCAATGTAATTACTTATATAGGAATATACATTCTTTTCCATACAAATAACACCTGCAACTGATGTTTAACAAAGTATGGAATCAACAACCTTTCATGAATTATCAATGCTATTGAATTACATTCAAATAACCAAGAACCACCTGGAATGGCTAGTTATCAATATGCATGAAACAAATCACATTTGTTTTTATACAAGCAACAACACACTGGCTCGAAACATATCATAGAAAAGGAAGAATAAATCTGAAACACCGGCTCTTTCTTGAACCAAATAGTCCTCTTTATTCACAATAAATCAAAACTGTTTTTCTCCAAACAAAAAGCCCTCCTCTCCTATCTGGAAGTAATATTTATGCCTCAGGCCCCTGACCCTTCGTCTTCCCCTATTCTTTTCAATATACCGATCCAAATAAACAAATGTAGAGCCCTCGGTATCACTGCTAACACGTAGAAGGCGTTTCCTATCACTGGAGCGCTTCGTTTCCTGGTTAAATGAGTAGATATTGATTAGAGTATGATGACTGTGTGTCATCTCTTCATGATGAGATCTAGGGTGGTTTTGCTTTAGGACTACACAGGCAAAGCGTGGAACTCGACTGACAAAGCCTAAGGCTGCTTCCTTGAATGGAACACACCTGCTCATGCACCTTTCATCTGGATCCATACTTGATGCCTATGCACCTGTCCTTCGACATTGCTTGCCTCCTCTCACTCTTCGCCTGCAGAGATAACCGACATCAGTCATACTCATATAAATATGATAAAATGCCTAAAAGCACCAATCTTGCCTTCATGGAGTGTTTTTAATCATCAGAAGGAATAAATGTGAAAGAATTGGCTCCCTTTTTTTAATTTGCACATTGATCAAGTCCCGCAAAGAAAAACTCGGTTTACATTGAAAATCACCGTAAAACACAGAAATGGATGGTATTTTGGAAGGCGTCATAAGTGGTAACCGGTATTGCAAGGACGACCTCGATTCCATTCTTCAAATGACACGTAGCATATAGGAGGAAAGAAGATACCGCTTTTCGGGCGGGTATCCCTCGAGCAACTTGGTCACCCGAAATTTGTGTGGACCGTTGGATCTACAAAGGGTAGATCAACAATGGGGGTTTAACACAAGAAAACACAGAAAACCCCATGGTCGGGCCGTACAAGGGACTTCAAAATTTATAGATGGGAATCTATATCATATCGGGTCCGCCATATCGGCTTTTACATTAAAAATTGCAACCACAATGTTTTACCGAAAATACAAAGAATACATGGGAAAACTCATAGCCGGTCCGTACAACGGACTTTAAAATTTATGCATCCGAATTTATAATTATTGGCGGGTCCGAAATATTGCGGCGCACCTTATATAAAGTTCTTGGGTTCCGTCGATTGCGATATGCGATTGTGGCTCTGGACCTGATAATATATATATTGCGGTTAATAGTCCTGGCACGTCCGCAATGTAAGCCTTCCCTTTGAAGAACCCTGACTTCAATGTTTTTCCGAAAAAAAACAAGAATATATGGGAAAGCCCGTGTCCGGTCATACAACAGACTTCAAAATTTATAGGCATGGATTTATAATCATCCGTGGGTCTGGTATGCCATGGCGCAATATATATAATATAAATCTATATATATATATATATATATATAATATATATATATAAATATATAATATATATATAATATATATAATATATATAACCTTTGGCCCGCCGATTGTGATAAGCGATTGGGGGGGGTGGGGAGACCCGATAAAATATATATCGTGGGTTAATACAGCCGTCGGGTCTGGAAGACATATGCACCTTTATTAATATTAAATAAAACCCTGGACCCGCCGATAGCGATGTGCGATATGGTTTCATGACTCGATAATGTATATATTTGGGTTGATAATGCCCTCAGGTTTAGAAGAGAGCAATGCGCAATGTTAATTGCGATAGGCCAGAAAGGGGTGTTTTATGCATATTTTCAAGTATTTCCATTATAAAGAGTTATAATGGAGATGAAGGTGCAATGGAAGGTTTTTGAAGGTTGAAAGGGTTCCGAGGGAGGGAATGAATGGAGGGTTAGGCTGGGTGATGAATGGACTGTGCAGCAGGGACTAAAAAGGGGGTCTTGACCATTAAGGACTGAAAATTTGGCTTGGCAACGAGTTAAAGTCTCTAGAACTAAACAAATCATTCGGAGAGGTAGAAGACCAACTTTTAGGGGACCCATTCAAAATTTCTGCCAAGGAAAGTTTTAATAGGGTAGTGGTTGTGGCCACAACACTGCTATACCAAGAAACTATTGTTGACCCAACATTGAAGACTGCTCCTGATGTGCTCTTCCTATCTGAGGGACTCCCTTCCCAATCTGCATCTATGAGGCCTTGGAGATTCACTCCATCAGTCTGCTTGTACCATAAACCAAGGTTTGTTGCACCTATGAGGTATCTATGAACATGTTTTTTTTCTTTCTGGTGAAGCTTGGTAGGCTCCACCATAAACTCACTAAGCTGGTTCACTGCAAAATAAATATCGGGCCTTGTGTTCATCAATTACATCAAGGACCCCACCAACTGTTTGTAGATAGTGCCATCTACTATCTTCGCTGTAGAAGTATCTTCTTTCCTCCAGTTAGTACCTAGAGGAGTATCCATGGATTTGGAATCCTACAGATGGAATATCTGAATGATTTCAGAGGTGTACTTCCCGTGTCCAACAAATATTTATTCATCTCCCTGCCACACCTCCAAGCCAAGGACGTAGTGCTTCAAACCCATATCCTTCATCTCAAACTATCTTGCAAGATCCTCCTTGAAATATTAGATCAACCTGTCATCTCATGTTAGTATCAAATCATCTACAGATAGGACTAAGATGAGCAGACTAACATCTACAATAATGTAGTAGAGATTGGCATCTGCTTCACTCTTAGTGAATACGAATCCGCCAACATAGGAATCTATGTGAGTGTACCAAGCACAAGGTGCCTACTTGATACCATAGAGGGATCTCTTGAGCCTACACACATGTTTTTCCATGCTAAAGGTATCGAACCCCTCAGGCTGATCAATGTAAATCTCTTCCTCAACCACTCCATTGAGGAAGGAAACTTTAACATCTATTTGGTGGATCTGCCACCCCAACTATGCTATCAGTGCAAGTATGGTCATGATAGAAGAGTATCTTACCATAGGGGAAAATTTCTCCTCATAATCAATCCCCTTCATCTGTGAGAAGACTTTGGACACAAATCTGGCCTTGTACTTCTCAACACTGCCATCAACTACATGTTTCACCTTATACAACCCCTTGGAACCAACAACTGACTTGTTCTTAGGTTTGTGCACCACCTCCCAAACATTTTCCTTCATGATGGAGTTATACTCCTCCACCATGGCATCTACCCACAACTATTGGGAAACAAACTCTTCTAAGGAAGATGGCCTAGAATCTATCAATTTTGTCATGAGTGCCAAATATTTGGTATATTTGTTTGGTGATCTCTTCTGTCTGCGCAAGGAACTAGGAGCTCCAACCTACTCCTGAGCTTGCTGCACCAACCTATTAACCATCTTCATCCTCTTCCTCCCTTCTTTGGAAGGCTTTGTGTGATTGGGTGCTTCCACTCAGTCTACTCTCTCCTTCTCCTCATGTGGCTGCTCCACATCAGCCTCCTAGAATGTCCTCTTACCTTTGAGCAAGATATGACTTTGTGGATCTGAATGAGGATCCTCCTCTGATGGAATGCTTAGCTCTCGCTCTAGATAACTCCTCATGGCTTTCTCCTCATCAAATCTTACATCCCTCCTTATCACTGTCATCCTGAGCGAGGGAAATTACACCCGATAAATATGGGGTATCTTTGTGTATCCTACAAAGGTTCCCCTCTCTGCAGTCGACTCCAAATTTTTCCTACTATCTTTGGAGACATGAAAATATACTATGGATCCAAAAATGCAAAAGTGGGAGACATCCAACTTCCTCCTAGAGAAAGCCTCTTCAGGTATAACCATTCCAAGAATTTTGTGAGGGCTCCTGTTCTACAAGTAAACAACGGTATTTCAAGCTTCTGCCCACAAGGATAGTGGTAATCCCTGGTCATGCAACATTTCTCTAGCAACTTCAACCATACTTCTATTTTTCCTTATGAAACCCCATTTTGTTATGAGTTGTGGGATGCAATCAACTCTCTTCTAATACCCTCCTTGACACATAATTATTTGAAGCCACCATACACATACTCTCCTCCATTATCACTTCTCAGGGATTTAATTTTCTTTCCAGTCTCATTTTCAACTAAGGCTTTAAATTCAACAAACTTTGAATAAACCCCATCTTTCTTATTCATGAAACAAATCCAACATTTGTGGGAATAATCATCTATGAAGATCACATAATACCTATGCTTTGCAGTTGAGAATGTAGAAAACGGTCCACACACATCTGTGTGAACTCACTCCAAGATGGCTTCAGCTCTGCTATCTCGGCCTTGGAAGGATGATTTAACATATTTTCCAAGAGTGCATCCCTTTCAAACATCATGTTGATCAAGGGTGCACTTTGGAAGTCCAATGGTGATCTGTTTCATTATTTTCAAAGCTCGATGGTGTAGGTCTCCGATGTGCCTATGCTAGATCTCTCCAACATCTTGGCCCTGAACATGTTATGCCTTGCTACTTAATGCAACACCTGCATCCAACTCTAGCTTGTAGAGATTTTTAACACGAACACCAATTTGTTTAACTTGTCCGGTAGCAACGTGCTTCAAATAAGCCTTCCATCTACTGGACACCATATCATATTCGCTATCTTCAAGTACAACTATAGAAATTAATTTTTTCTTCAGAACAGGCACATACATTACATTCTTTAGGTGAATATGGGAGCTTGACTCCCTCTTAAAGGTGACATTGCCAATCCATTTGCTACTGTATCTCCCATCATATCCAAGCTCTATATGTAATTGTAGTTCTTTCTCCTCTAAGATTTTGAAGAACTCCTTATTTCATGTCATATGAAATGAAGCACTAGAGTCTAAGTACCACACACTACCTCATATAATACTTTCCATGCAAACAATGAGGGTGAAATCCAACATTAATTTTGATGTGAGAGCACCTCCTCCTGCTGCAGGCTTCTTATTGGATTTTTTATGTGGACACTTGGTTGCATAGTGTCCATACTCATGGTAGTGAAAGCATTTAATTTTATTGAGGTCTTTCTTATTGCCATGGTTCTGGCAGGATTATGTTAGGTCCCTATACTACTAGTGTAACCCCTTATTGTTATTAGTACAACCCCCTTATTATATTGTTGTGCACATGTAGTCCCCATATTGTTATTATTGTGCCCCATAGAAGCCCACTATTGTTATTATTGTGCCCTTAAATTATTGTTGTTATGTCAGCCTCTGATTATATTATGACCCCTTAGACTCCTATATATAGAAAGGAGGTCTTTTCATTTGTATCATCCAAGAATTTTTCATTTGTGTAATGTAAAGGAGGTTTCCCCCTCGAAGAGGCTTATTTCTAAGGCATTGACCTATCTTTTCTATCTTTTTGTGAGCTGGTTTCATAACGTTTGGTATCAGAGCTTTGGATTATAGGGTTTCGCTGCTCCAAACAGGTAATCGTGGAATTTTCACTATAATTTTTTTATGCGACATTTTAGAAGTTAATAAAGAAACCCATTTGAGAGGAAATCCCACTGAACCTCGAGTCCAAATTTCAGGTCTTGTCTTGCTATATTTTTGGCGATATGATCTGAGGAAGTTAGGGTTTTTGCAAGCTCAATAATTTCATCTAAAACATGTCATCATGGAAGTTTCGCTATAACTTGTTCACTAAAAATTTTCAAAAGCTAAAAAAAAAACCCATTTGAGAAGAAAGTGGTATAAGCCTCGGGTCTGAATTTAAGATCTTGTCTCACTATATGTTAGGATATATTATCTAAGGAAGTTAGGGTTTTTGTAGACTCCCGAATTACATCTTAAACAAGTGACCTTGGGAAAATCATCGTAACTTTCTCTTTGAGTATTAGATTGAATTTTCATAAGTAGTTACAAAAAGAGGATGGACTGTAGTTTTTTTTGGTATCATTTTCAGAACCTAAGGTTGAAACAGTGACCCGCAGCATGTCATACAAGTTTGCTCTACTGAAAAAGTATATAATTAGGTCATCTTGGGATATAGGGCATAACTCTTTCTTGGAGAATCCAATTTCGATTAGACTGATGGAATTGGAAAGAGGACACAGAGGGCTACCACAGGTCGAAATTGCAGACCTTGGAGATCAGAAATTTCAGAGATACAACATATTTAAGAGCAAGCTCCTAAAATGAGAAAGTTTGATGGCAAGGATCCGGTAAATTGAATACTACATATGGAGAAATATTTTGATATACATGAGGTGAAACTGTTACAAAAGGTACATATTTCATCTTTATATTTATAACCGAATCAATTTTTATGGTATAAAGGGCTTTTCTCTCGTAAAGCACTTGTCACTTGGTCAATTTTCATGGAAGAAATTATAGCACATTATGAGGATACAAAGAGTAACGCATTCTTTAGCCAATTGATAAATATCAAACAAAAGGGTTCAATGGAAGAGCACATTGAGGAATTTCAAAAATTGAATATAAGGGTAAATGATATTCCAGAGAAGCAAAGGATTGATGTTTTCATAGGGACTTTGAAGGATAACATTCAACATGAGGTTCGTCTTTGGGAACCTAATTCATTGGAGAAGGCATTCAAGTTGGAAAGAAAAATTGAAAGCAAAATTATGGAAAAAAGGAATCCCACCACTCATGACTATAATTATGGAAGTGTTTTTTCTCCTAGCCTTCCACAACCTACAAGGTTTACACCACAACAATTGGAAGAAAAAAGAGTAAAAGGGCTTTGTTACAATTGTGATAGCACATATACTAAAGGTCATAAGTGTGCTGAGAAGAAATTATTTTACATAGATTATGAAGAGGAGGAAGAAAAGGATCAAGAAACATCAAAAGAAGAGGATATACACCAG
>APFE031727667.1:0-54101 GCA_000404065.3 Pinus taeda | reverse complement strand
AAATTCCAAACGATGGGGTTTTTGAAAAATGGCCTAATTAGATGAGACACGAGATTTTTTTAAAAAGTGTCAATAGTTTGGGAGATTTTGTTGGTTTTCTAAAAGGTATATACTCAGTTTTTGGCATGGCTGAGTTTTGCAAAACAACTAATCCTTTATTTGAAGGTTGGTTGTTGGGTGCATGTTGCCTTTGTGGCTTGGAATTAGAAGCTTCTTGATATCATGAAAATGATTTTTCAGATCTGGGTGCATCTTCTACCAGAGTTTTAGAAGTCACTCGTTTTGATATTCAAGAGAAGATTATTCATAACTCTTTTGTATTCATTCGGTTTTATTCATCGCATGCATAGCTTAATAATTTTGGCTCCTAATAGCAAATATCTTGAGTCTCCTAACCAATTGCATTTGTTATAAAGGGGATTCCAAGATCTTGTACCAGTTTCTGACTAACATTTGAGAATGTTGAAGTTTTGTCTATATCAAATCTTGGGGTATCGTGTAGATCTAGTATAAGATGATAGCAGATCGATAGTTATTAGAAATCGTGAACCCCCTCTGTGTGTTCGATGTTTAACAAAGGGAGTGAAAAAAACTATTGGTGATGTGGCAGCAGCAGGTTCATAGTAGCGCCCCCTTGACAGTTTTCAATACCATGGAACCCATCCCTCCTCTCCCCCTCCACCGAGAAATTGCTTTTGGAAACCACTCATCAAAATTTTGTGGGCATTTTCCAACAATGAACCTTAGGTGCATTTTCCAGGAAATTGAAGGGGAATTTCAAAATTCCAAACAATGGGGTTTTTGAAAAATGCCCTCAATTAGATGAGACACGAGATTTTTTTTAAAATTGTGAACAGTTTGGGAGATTTTGTTGGTTTTCTAAAGGGTATATACTCAGTTTTTGGCATGGTCGAGTTTTGCAAAACAACTGATCCTTTATTTGAAGGTTGGTTGTTGGGTGCATGTTTCCTTCGTGGCTTGGAATTAGAAGCTTTGATATCATGAAAATGCTTTTTCAGATCTGGGTGCATCTTCTACCAGAGTTTTAGAAGTCACTAGTTTTGATATTCAAGAGAAGATTATTCATAACTCTTTTGTATTCATTCAATTTTATTCATCGCATGCATAGCTTAATAATTTTGGCTCTGAGCACATTCTAATAGCAAATATCTTGAGTCTGTTAACCAATTGCATTTGTTATAAATGGAATTTCCAAAATCTTGGTCCAGTTTCCGACTAACATTTGACAATGTTGAAGTTCTGTCTATATCAAATCTTGGGGTATCGTGTAGATCTAGTATAAGACGATTTTCAAACTTTAAGCGACGACATACTTTCGATTGAAGATCCACAAGCACTAGAGAAGGATTATACTTCCAATTTCTGCATAAGAGCAAAAACTTGTATGATAATATTCCTATATTCAATCAAAAGGTTTGCAGTTAAAATCTCCATAGTATTCATGGGATGCATAACTATAACAATCATCAGATCAGAATGTTTGGAAGAGATCAGAAGACCCATATCTACAATTAAGTTTATGTATCAAACCATACTAAAGTAACCATATCAAATAAGGAGGAGACATTACATAAGAGAGACTCCAAGATTTGCTAATATTGCTTGTCATGGTATGAAAAATCTAGTTTACCTCTGTATCAGATCTGTAAAGATCTTAGAATGAGATCTAGACATATTAATGTGAAAATTTATGTGCATATTAGATATAAAAGATTTGAGTTTTGGGTTATCAAAGTTATAGATTGAGAACTACATGGATTGCTTGATAGGATGGTTGGTTTGATTTGTATATTAGGATTGCTAACTTCTTTGTGGTGGTAGTGTGAGATCAATTGGGAATTGCTACTTGTTTCATACTTCAAGAGGGAAATGAATTTCCCAATGATGGTGGTGATAAAGGAACCCAGCAAAAGCACACAAAATGTCATAGCTGATTGAATAAAAAAATCAATTGTGTAAATATAAATAACACACCCTACAAAGTAATGTCTTCTTGAATATTGATCAATATGAATGATTTTCCTTTAAGAGTTCTTGCGTTTTGATTCTTTATGAATAGGAATTGATTCATTCAACTAAAATTGGTATTGTTGATTTTGATGGTACTTCTGTCCTCCAGCTTGATGATTGGGTGTTGTGCCAAATTTACAAGAAAAATGGTCATTCTCAGAGAGTACAAGGGGTAGAATGAGATGAATCACCAAGTGTAGATGAAGTGATGGCTTCTTTGCCTGATATTGATCAGCAAAACAAACTGCAACTGCCCACAATTGCCTCTTTCAGTGGGTTGTTGGAGAGTGATGACCCTTTCATAGATGGTTTTTTAAATAATGAAGCCATGGATGGCAATGGAAACAACAACGGACTACCTCAAGTCCAGTCCTCCAACCTCTCTCACAACAATTTCAGCGATAACAATGACAACTATAGTGATTGCCGATATGAAGTTGTCCCAAAACAAGAAGAATTAGCAGTGGAGAATGACACCAAATTCAATTCTCCCAAGAGGACCCTCTCCTTAGCATATGGGGACGATGAAACCAACCCTGCAAAGAGATTCAACAACATGCAGAACAACTATAACTACAACGTCAACAATAATGTTTCAGCCTTGCTTAATTCAATGCAACCCAATCAAACTTTCCAACAGCAGAACTTCCTAAGCGCATTGAATGACAGTCAACATAATTTCAGACTTCCCTACATTTAGAACATGCATTGGACCACCTAAGCAACTGCTCATCACAGAGATTTTGAATTCTTTTCAAAAGGACTAAGTTTGGTATACATCAAAATTTTCTAGATACTAACTCAAAATATATTGTTCTTTCTACAACTTATCTGTATAATAGTTTCTATGGTATACATGAAAATTGTCATAATTTGTGCATGGAATGAACAGTAGGAGCTTGCTATATTCTGTGTATAGCAATAAGTATATACAATCAATGTATCAGGTGTAAAGAAACAGTCTATGGCTTCAGGCCTTTACTCATCAGAAAATTGTAGCATTTCACTATGGTATATTATTGTTTATAGAGTAGACAAGTTGTTCATACAAAAGCCTTCCTAAAGATGAGAAGGCTTATACTACCAAGTTCTGCATAAGAGCATAAATTTGTATGATAATATCCCTATATTCAATTAGAAGGTTTGCAGTTAAAATCTCCATAGTATTCATGGGATGCATAGCTATAACAATCATCAGATCAGAATGTTTGCAAGAGAGCAGGAGACCAATATCTACAATTAAGTTTCTGTATCAAACCATACTAAAGCAACAATATCAAATAAGGAGACATTACATAAGAGAGACTCCAAGACTTGCTAATATTGCTTGCCATAGTATGAAAAATCTGGTTTACCTTTGTATCAGATCTGTAAAGATCTTAGAATGAGATCTAGACATATTAATGTGAAAATTTCTGTGCATATTAGATATAAAAGATTTGAGTTTTGGGTTATCAAAGCTATAGACTGAGAACTACATGGATTTCTTGATAGGATGGGTTGTTCGATTTGTATATCAGGATTGCTAGCTTCTTTGGGGTGGTAGTGTGAGATCAATTGGGAATTGCTACTCGTTTCATACTTCAAGAGGGAAATGAATTTCCCAATGATGGTGGTGATAAAGGAACTCAACAAAAGCACAGAGAATAGCATAGCTGATTGAATAAAAAAATCAATTGTGTAAATACAAATAACGCACCCTATAAAGTGATGTCTGCTTTTTCTGTAAGGTTATCATTTTATCAGTATTTTATAGAACATAAACAGTTAGCAATTCCAGTTTGTGCCCATATGGAATATTGTCCAACGTGTTTCTTTGCAAAATAAACTCATTGTCAAATAGTTATTTTTCAATAGCGAGTTACTGTTGCAACTCCACGTTGTAAATGCTAGAGCCTGTGGAAGGAGACCTCCTTATCAGTATATGTTGTGTTACATAATTCTTGGATTATATAGTTTATTAGATATTCATTGGGGCATACAGCATGTTGGTCAGGGTTAGATACAGCTAATTAGATTCCACCCACAAAGGTAGCATAGTATTTGGTTCTCATTGGTTGGCCACAGGAATCCACAATATGGTACAACAAGTTCTATTGGACGTATACTAATAGAAACAATGTGCCTTTTATGTTTTTGGCGACGATAATCCTTGACTGTTCATGGTTCCAATTGGATTTATGGTTTAGCCAAGGTTACAACATTTTGGGTTTCGTAATATACTCGCTAATTCTGGATTGTTCATGGTTCCTCTTGGATTATGGTTTAGCCATGGTTTCACCACAACCCAAGAGATTTTGGCTTTTGTAATATAGTCAAAATCAGAGAAAATACAAACGACTGAGAACATCAGAGAAAATACAAACGACCCAGATCCATCAAAACCTTCAAAGTTTGTTCATGAACTCCAGATCCATCAAAACCTTGAAAGTTTGTTCATGAACTCTCTGAATCTCGTATAAAATGTGTACTATATTTGAAACTTCAATTTGCCATTAAATTAATGGGACATGAATTCCCACAAAGGAGTTCAGAAAGGTGCAATTAAGTTGAGCTTTCAACTTGTCATTCAATTGATGGACACTGAATATTAAATATAAGATAAATATATAGGGGTAGCATGTGAGTGTTAGTTTTATAAAGAAGAATCCTTTTATTATTAATAAAAATATAGATAGTTATCTGCATTTTAAAGGGTTATAAATATGAGTTATAAATAAAAGATTAAAATGGTTGTAAATATTTAAAGGGTTGTAAATATGAGTTATTAATTGTTTTTATGCAAAACCCGATAAATAGTAATTTAGTTATTTCTTTTTAATTGAGTGACTCAAATTCATGTTTCTTTAGGTTGAAGGTAAAGTCACAAAAGTGGAAAAAATTGTGATGCCAATAATGAGAGGGATTGTAATAAGAAATTTAATATTCCAAGAAGAGGAGGTAGTAGTAGATTCCAAATAAATTAACAATGCAACAACATAAATGTTTGCAACAAATTTAGAGAGATCCACTTTGTTGAATAATGCACACACTACATGGACAATGGATTTCCACACTTTATGCCTTACGGCGTTTCCTTTGCAACATCTGATGCAAATGCTAGTTTATTCATTTATTCTATTTAAAGGTAATTCTGGTTGTTGCGGTGGCTCCAGTTTCTGCACCCATGTCTTGCATAAGATGTAAAATGATGGATCACAATTTAATATGATGTACTCTTAATAAGTCTACTTCTGCAATTTAAATTCTAGCTGTCGGTGTCACGTATGCACCTAACTGGGCAAAGTTACGTTAGGTTTGTTACCTATAAGTAGGGGACTATATTTTTATTTCTTTCTGATGCATTATTGCTGGTATATATACTTTTTTAAATAATTTATCTCCCTGTATGTCACAAAGACACCAAACAATCAATAGCAAAAAGAATAAGAATTGGTCAATGAGTTCATGAGAAAAGGTAAATTGCAACATCTTAGTACTTTTAACCTGATTTAAATCCCGTTTGAATACATTGTCATATTATATGCTCTAGTTTCTAAAATTGTAGTTAGGTGTTTCTTTAAGTATAATGTACTCTATGGGTGTTACATGATAAACATACCTTTTTTTTAGTTCATGGGATAAGCATATTTTTTGATTTTGTGGGATTATTAATGCTACTTAGAAGTGCAGTTCCTTTTTATTTGATAGTTATAGGCATGGTTTCTCCCTATTTCATATATTTGGTTATCCATAGAAGAACCTACTTGTAGAGAAAAAAGTCAACACATTATCAGTTATCCTTATGAGCTTTGACCATGGGTTTCTTAAAATCAATGGTATCAGTCTTGTTTGAGTCGATTCCCAAGTTTGACTCCATTTTGAGGGGAAACCAAACCAAGTTGGTGCTTCCAACTCTGACTTGCCCTGGAGTTATGGTTGCAAATTTGACCTAAATTGCAAGTTAGAGCAGAAGGAAAATTAAATCGGCTGTCCAACTTGTGAGTCTTGCAAGTTGGACATGTTTTTGTTTTAGACAAAAGACCTGAAGGACCAACATCCCTGTGTTGTTTTGTACCCTTTAGTATGATGTACGTGCTTTCAAGCATCTTGAAAGATCACATTGTATGGACATTTTAAACATTCAGCCAACTTTAGCATTTCAGGAGATCCTATAGCAAAATTCAATTTTGTTCCCGAACTCACTTAGGACTTACCCTTGGGCCCAACCACGATGTTGTGCACTCACGTGCATCCATAAGCACTAGCACGTCACATGGCAGGGTTTGAACCTTGTTGGGTGCTGTGTTAGCTACCAGATTTTACTAACTAGCCAAGCTGTTGTTGACAGATCAGTCTTTTCTCAAAGAAGCCTTATCCAACAATTTTGTGAGTAGGTTTGGTAAATTTGCCAAAAACTATTTTCTATGGACTAATGCTACAATGATTCTGGGACTAAATCCAGAAACATGTACGTCCCTTAAATGATCAATTTGCTTTAGATGGTGGGTTACTGTACTTGGAATTACCTTTTCAAATGGAAGAATGATCTCAACATTCATGGTTCTATTAAGTATGATTATAAAATCATACATGATTTCATTTTCTGAAGGTGATTCATTTTTTTCTCACAATGGCATTGGAGGTTGCTATCAATAAAAGCATAAGAAACTGATAATGTAAATGCTCGTTGCAATTTTTTTTTTTGGAGATGGGATCAAAAGTCTTGCTATAATTTGAAAATAATTTATTGGTTAATTCAATAAGCCTTAAGCAAGGAAATCCATACACATCCACACACACTTCTAACCATGATATCAATACTGGACCAGTCATTGAATTGATCAACCTAAAAAATGTGAATTGGACTGAAATCAGAAAAAGCAGAAGTAAAAATCTAAAGGACCAAAAAATACATTAAATATTCAAATTTTGAAATATATAATGAACAAATATAATGACAAACTTTGGACTTTACAATTTGATCATATGGTATTAATAAATATACTTGGTAAAATCATTGAAAGCCTCATTCTCATCATCAAAATGACTATACAACGAGATTTTCGCTTGATTTCCTTAGCCTTGAAGGTATTGGTACCTATCATTGTGGAAGTACGTCCAAGTCCATCCAAGAAAGGTCTTCATTGCAGATTTTGATGTTTGTGTTGGCATTATGACTCAAGTTTGGCACTATGACATAGGGGTTGTCTTTGATGGCAACTCACTCAGATGACAGATCACAGTTCAAGCTCTCAGAATAAAGGAAAAAGAGATATACATAGTTTTCATTTAATCAAGGCGTGTATAAATGCGAGATCGCTGATCAATAGTCGCATATGCATATGCACACACTTTCATGCATGGAAAAGCGCGTACATGTCGGAAAACTCATTTTTAATCCATGGTTTTTGGTCCTTGTTATTTGGACTTATGGTTTTGGACCATGGTATTTTGTTTTAAGTGGTTTTGGACCATGGTATTTTGTTTTAAGTGGTTTTGGACCTAGGTATTGGTTCTAAGTGGTTTTGGACCATGGTATTGAGTAAAGCCTATGACTATAAAAGGGGAAGGAGATCATTAGGCAAAGACACTTAAGCATTGAATATCTTATGAAAAACAAGATCTAGAATATTGGTCATTGGATTATGGTGCATAGTTGGATCTGAACCAAGGAGGAACTTGAGCGCTAGAAGAAGGATAAGTTCTATTGATGGGTCAAGAACTTAAGCCTTGAATAGTAGTATCTTTGTGTGATTTTGATCTGTTATATTTGGCACATGACTTGATCTATAAATCTGATAATCTGGGTATAGCTGATGTCTGAATATTTGAAAAGGGAAAATTTTCTTTCATAGTTCTGTACGTAGGTTCGACACAACAAAGACGTGTATACACGCTAGTTCAGTAATTCAAAACAACGTATACGCTGTTTTGCCTTAATACAGAAGCGTATGCGCGCATGTTAAGTTATGGTATGTTCTATGCTTATAACAATTTACTTCTTTTTCTTATTATATTCCACAGATTAACAATCACATGTACATAAAGTAAAGTGCAGATAGAACATTAAACAATCGACAGAAAACAAGTCAAGACGAGAGACACAAGATGTGGCGACTAGCTAGGGACAAACCCCACAATGTGTGGGGAAATCCTTTGATCAAATCTTCTTTTATCTTCAATAATTTAGCAGAGAGAAATAGTACAATAAATTTGATTTATATCAGCAGTAGCAAACCCTAGATCAGCAGCATCAGCATTAGCGGCTTCATCATCAAATTAGGGCAAACGATATCTCATAAATCGACTGTTAGATCGGCTTGATTCCACCACCAAAAGTTGTGACTTCCAAAGGAGGTTCAGATGAACCTACATCGCAGTTCAGATGAAGAGATCTTCTGGTCCACGCAGTTCAAACTTTACTTTTGTAGTTGCAGCTTCAGTTTCGACAGCTTCCGACTTTAAACTAGGGTAGTCGATATCTTGCAAACTGTCCGTCAGATTGACTTGATTCCACCACCAAAAGTTGCGGCTTCCAGAGGAGGTTCAGATGAACCTACAACACAGTTCAGATGAGATCTTCCAGTCCACGCAGGCCAAACTTTACTTCTGTAGTTGCAATTTTAGTTTTGGCAGCTTCCGGCTTCACATGTGTGAGGGAGAGACCCTTTTCTGTGCAGTAGAGAAGAGACTCTTTTCTGCGCAGTAGAGAGAGAGATGTGATGAGATGAGTGAGTCCAAATGAGGAAAAGTCTTCCTGTAGTTATACACGACGATGGTGTTTGAATAGATGCGACTGTTGGGCTTTTGAGCCTACATGAGTTGTAGGTCGGCTTGATTATAATTCCAGAATCAAAATAAATTCATATCTCCATGAATACTTATAGGAATCAGATGATCTTTATATCAATCCTATATCTCTCAACGAGAGGAATCTAATAAAAATATTATTAGCCATGAATAAGATCACCCACATGAAGTTTTCCCTAGTTGCCAATTTTAACACTTCCTCTCAACTAGGGAGAATTTCATCTTCAATCTATCTATTGGTCGTTACTATTCATCCATCAAATGCACTGCCCTGTACAACTTGACCCTTGCCCTGCTCTGCTTTATTCTCCCTGTTCTGCTTTGTCTTTATCTGCCTGTACTGATCTGTATTGTTCTGCTCTGTTTTGTTCTGCTCTTGCATTGTTCTGTTCTGCTCTGATTTTGTCTGAATTATGAAGAAGAAGAAATGATCGAAGATGTATCATACTGACTTAAAGTCAGCCTCAGAGTGTGTACCATTGGTCCCAGACCAGTGTCAATCGACTTGAAGTTAGCGTCATAGTATGTATAACTCTTACTACTGGTTCCAAACTAGTATCATAGTCTTAGAAAGTGTACCACTAGTCCCAAACCAATCTCAACCGACCCGAAGTCAGCGTCATAGTATGTACCACTCTCACTGGTCCCAGACCAGTACTGCACTGGCACGAAGTCAACCTTAGAGTATGTACCACTGGTCCCAGACCAGTCTCAACCGACTCAAAGTCAGTGTCATAGTATGGTACAACTCCTACCGCTGGTCCCAGACTAGTATCATTAATTCCAAATCAATGGAGGTCATCCTAGCGTAGGGACTACGGTAGATACAACGATGCGTCCATCGGTACTACTATGGTCCTTAACTTCATTTCCCTGCTCATTGATCAGATAAGAGGTACTTCCCATGAGTCCCAGACTGCATGGGTAGGACGCCTCGATAGGAGAACTAATCAATCTTGTCCTCACAAGAGAACACATCAATCCTGCTACAATCGCCATGGAGAACACATCAATCCAGGCTGCCATGGAGAACACATCAATCCAGGCCTCATAGGAGAACACATAATTCCTACTACAATGGCCATGGAGAACACATCAATCTAGGCCTCACAGTAGAACTAATCATCCTGCTACGCAGGAGAGTAAATCATCTTGTTCCACAAGAGAGCGAATCACCTTGTCCCACAAGAGAGCGAATCATTTTGTTCCAGTGCACATCACCAGGGGAGGGTGAGTCACCTTGTGGTCATATGTTGTTCCAGTAAGAACCACAAGCCCTCAGAGCTCAATGTATGCAACATGCAGGACCCTTGTACAAGGGTTTCTTGACGACTCCAAGTCATTTGGGAAAATAACAGATTAGATCTTTCTTTGGGGCTTTGACAAGGTGTATCGACCTGTGCATCATCTTAATGTGATGGAGCTTCCTTGCTCATCGACTTACCATATCCCAGATGATGTCTATCTGCTGGAGCAATCGATGAATATGGGATTCCTCAATAATCAAATCCCACCTCTGGTTGTTACAGAGAATCACAGTGGTATGTGTTCAAATAGCTCATTGGAGAGCTTCCCCAACCAAGCAGCTTCATACGAGATCATACTCATAGATATGTATCCGGTCTCGGCAGTGCTTATGGCAACCAACATCTACTTCCTGCTCATCCATTATATCGAAGCAGAATCCAAAGAGAAACAACACTAAAAAGTGCTTCAGTGATTCTCCCCACTACTTGCCTAATCAACATTCGAATAATCATGCAGTTTCATATTTCCTACAGTGTATTTGTAATGAATAAAATATATAAAATATATAAATAATGTAAAAGATAATAATCATAAATAATAGTTAGTTAAGCTAGTAATTAGGTTGAAAAGGCATGTCTAATAGGACGTGACTCTTCATGAAGAGACACTTGCTTGGTATATAAGCAAGCCTCTCGTTCTCATTTGAAAATCATCATTCTTATTCTTATTCATATATTTAATATAATATTTATATTCTCAATGGATAATTTCCTATTCCAAGTCTTCTGGAGTAATTAATTTGTAGAAGGAACTTTGTTTGCTTCATTTGGTATTAGAGCCACGTTTGGCTGATCACCAGGCCCTTGGCTATCAACCTATCATCAACCTTGTTGCTATCATAATTGAAGCATTTCGCTATATATTGGGAGATTCTCCATTTTTTAGGTCTTTGGCCATTTGCTACTAATTAAAAAGAATAATAATAACGAATAAAGAAGAAGGGTATATAAAAAAAAAAAAAAGAGGAAAGGAAATAATATATTCTGAACAAACAAAAAAAAAGTGAAAAAATATATATATAAAAAAAGGTTTTACATTATTGATAAAAAGTGCATAATAAAGATAAGCGGGAATCTTTTCAAGTATATTTAAGACTTTTTACGCGGAGAAGCGCGTGGTTTTAGAAACCAGTGGTAAGTTTTACATTTTACGTGGAGAACATTAAAACCGAGGTTTGAAAACAACCCATGGTAATTGCCCATGGTATTTTTAAAAGTTAAAAAAAACGAAAGGAATACGTTTAACTTTTTACGTGGAGAACATTTTAACGAAGGTTTTAAAAACAACTCATATTAATAGCCCATGGTATTTTAAAAGTTAAAGAAAAAACAAGGATACAAAAGTTTTTTACAGGAGGCTTTAAAAACAACCCATGGTATTTTAAAAAGTAAAAGATATTTTGATAACATTGAAGAAAAAAGGTGTGATCTAAATAATTTTAATCGTTCAAATCTAAAGATTGTGACGGTACCAAGAGTCACGTCTCATCCAAATTTTCTGAGACAAAAAAATATTATTATAATTATAAAAAGGGATACTATATAAGCCTTATATAGTTACATATAAAAAGTAGGTCTCAAATTTTTTTTATATAAATTTTATATAATTATATTTATAATATAATAATATATCAAATTATATAATATATATAATTATAATTAATATATTTTAAAAAAAGTTATTATTATATAAAAATTTATAAAAAAAGAGTAAAAAAGAAGAAGAGAGAAATTATATAATAAATAAATAAGAGGAAAGAGAATATATCATATAAAAAAAGGGAGAAATTATATAAAAAGAGAGTAAAAAAAAAACGGAAGTGGCCAAAGATATAAGTAAAGGATAAACGAATATAAAGTTTAGGGTTCAATTTTATTTAACAGAAAGCGAGAGAGATTATTTAAAAAAAAAGGCGCATAAACGATAAGTTTTGAAGGAGTAATAAAGCTTTAAAGGTATTTTAAAAAAAAAAAAGAAAAAAAGAAAAAAAAAAGATATGGAATCCATGAGTTGCGAACAAAAACAATCAATCACAAAAGATATAGAACAATTAATTACAAGAATGGAGTGACAAGCTGAGGAGAGAAAGAGAATGAATTCCTTCTTAGATTTTCTATATCCATCATCACTTCCACAAGATGATGTTATCCAGTATACCGAGAAAATGCAGCTAAAAGATAAAGAGAATGACAAAATAGCCAAAATTCAACAAAGCAAGGAAGTGTTAGAACGCGAACATAAAAATCTTGTGGATATACATTACAAAGAAATAATGGAAAAAGATGAAGAAATTTCTCGTCTTAAGGACCACGTCGAAAAATTATTGGTACAAGTGAAGAAGACTAAAGTCTCAAAGAAAGAACTCAAGCATCATTTATCAGAACAAAAAGAGGAAAATTTATGTTTAAAGAACCTTAATACAAATTTATTAGAACAAATCATAGATCTAAAAGATGAAAAACTTAAAATTCAAAATATTGAAAATAAGGTTGATGAATTAAAAATCAAAGAACTTTTACGTCTGAGAAATCATAATCAAAGTCTACTTAATCAAACTAAGAAACTTAAGGAGGATAAGAAAGCATTAAAAGATAAGTTGGAACAAGTCACTCAAGTAGAAGTATCAGAATCTCCAGTCGCAACCGTTCAAGTTGAAAATAAGGGAACGAATACTGATCCCGTGAATATGACAACTCAAGAAGACAAGTCAGTTGAAAAAACGATACACGTAGATGTTGCAATTCAAACAATGGACGTCCCAAGTGAATGTTCCATAACCAATTCAATAACATCCTCACTAGAAGAAAATCTAAAAACCTTATATCGGCATCCGAATCACAAGATTAGACAACTCAACCAAGCTACGTATCAGGACCATTCAGAACATAAACAACAAACTGATGTTCCAGAATGACATAACATCAATCCAGTCTTATGCTAACAAGTTGTTACAAAATTCCAGTAATCAGAATGCTATACAGAAGATTAATTTGGGATGGTCTGATCCCTTCTCAGTGCGACAATTTTGTTTGTCACTAAGAAGATCATATCAACTTGTATCGATGAGGATGACTATTCCGAGATAGAAAGACTTCTGAAGTAGAAAAAGAGATCAAGCCTTTTTCATCGACAAGCTTTGAGGACAAAGATTTTTGAGGAAGGAGGCAATGTAACGAATAAAATATATAAATAATATAAATATAATGTAAAAGATAATAATCATAAATAATAGTTAGTTAAGCTAGTAATTAGGTTGAAGAGGCATGTCTAATAGGACGTGACTCTTCATGAAGAGACACTTGCTTGGTATATAGCAAGCCTCTCGTTCTCATTTAAAAATTATCATTCTTATTCTTATTAATATATTTAATATAATATATATATCCTCAATGGATAATTTCATATTCCAAGTCTTTTGGAGTAATTAATTTGTAGAAGGAACTTTGTTTGCTTCAGTATCTTAATCCATGAGATATTGTGTCGTGAAGACATCTCAGAAGATCCTTGGTACCAATCTAGTGAGGCTCAACCAAATATGAGCTCACAATGCTAACTGCAAAACATATGTTTAGACAGAGGTTCACCAAAAACATCATTGCGAATGAATTCTTAAAACTCATAGACATTTCCCAAATCTGGTCTGACATCACTACCATATAACTTCTGAAAGTTAAGATCCTTGAGGTAGTCACAAGCTTGCAATCCATCATACCAAATCCTTTTAGAATCTTCACCACATATTTTTCTTAAGATAGGAAAATTTTCCTTGGCTTCTACCACACTTCAAGTCCTTCGTTCTTCATTTCAAATTCAGAAGCCAACTCCCTCTTACATTTGTAAATGAGAGGGTATGCACCTGTTAGAAAGAGGTCATCCATGTATAGCACCAGCCTAAGAGGCTTGTCATCTCCAACCTTAAGGTAAAGGTTAGAATTGGCTTCACTCCTAGTGAATCCCAGCTTCATCAAGTAGCTATTGATCCTATCATACCATTCTCAGGGTGCTTGTTTCAGCTCATAGAGAGCCTTCTTCAACTTGCATACATGAGATTTTCAGTCATAAATCTCAAATCCTTCAGGTTTCTCCACATAGACCTCTTCTTTGATCGAATCGTGCAAGAACATGGTCTTGACATCCATATGATGTAGGTTCCGTCCTTGTGAAGCCACAAGGGCTATGATCAAGAAGATGGTCGTATATCTGACAACAGGTGCAAATATCACATCATTGTCTATACCTTCATTCTGGGAGAAACCATGAGCAACAAAACGAGCCTTATACTATTCTGTACTTCCATCTGCTGCAACTTTATCTTGTAAAGCCATTTTGAAGTAACAATTGTCTTGTCCTGGGGTCTGGGAACTACTTCCTAGACATCATTCTCCATAATGGTCATAGCATCCTTCCATCCTTGATGCTTGATGGCATCTGAGAATGATAAAGTCTTATTTTGTATGATTGTGCTCATGATGGTTAGGTATCCTTGATACCTATTAGGTTTCTTACTTTCACGAAAGGTTCCTTGGGGTGCAGCGTGTCCTTTAGCATCATCAAGTAGCCCCCTAAGCCATGAAGGCCTCTTCCTAGAAGAGGAAGGCTCATGTGGAGGATGATCAATCTGATCCATGGGTTCTTCTAAATCAGGCATTGATTCATCATCGTTTTCCTTCGATTCCCTGGTGTCAGCTTCTTGAGAGCTCCTCAAAGTCGAAAGATTGTTCACTTTGCTGAGAGCCATATCTTCGTCAAAGGTGACATCATGAGTAATCACGACTTCCCTTTGACCGACTACATAGATTCTATAACCTTTAGTATTTTTACCATAGCCCTCGAAAATTCTTTTCTTTCCTGATGCACCCAATTTATTTCTTCTCTTTCAGCACATGAAAATGTACAGGGCTTCCAAAAATTCTAAAATGAGAAACATCAGGTTTCTTACCGGTGAACTTGTCTTCGGGAGTCTTGGAACCCAATGCTTGATGAGGGCATCAATTTTGTACATATACGACGATTTTTGCAGCTTCAGCCCATAGAAACTTTGGAAGTCTTTGATCATGTAGCATGGCCCAGATAGCTTCCACAATCATACAGTTCTTTCCCGCCACACCATTTTGCTCAGGAGTATGTGGTGTAGTAGTCTCCCTCTTAATGCCAGCGTCAGATATGCCTGAGTGAACCAACTGTAATATATCAAAGGTCTTGCTTTGGCTTGAGGGGAATGGTCCCCTTTTGAGCTTTCCTTCGGCACATCCTAGACATACACCTTCTTTCTCTACTCAGAATTCAAGCATCCCTATCATCATTGTCTTACACCGAGTAGAGCTTTAAAATGAAGGGGCACAAACCTTCGATGCCAAAGTTTAGACTGAAGAGATGTGTCATAAGACATGATACCTAGTGGACTTCCATCGACCTGATATAATGAATCAACACGAGACCCAAGAGTAAAGGCATCTTTTACATTATTTTTCGATACATGTACCTTGCCATCGCCGAAGGTTACCTTGTAGGCTTTTTCTTCCATTGCTGAGATGGACACCAGGTTCTTTCGGAGGTCAGGTGCATTTAATACATCTTGGAATTTCTAGCCTTCTTGAATGCTTTTCCTCTTCCTTGATTCCCAGCTCTCCTCTTACCTTTGCTATTGAATTTGTCATTCCTTTGATTGCCATCAGAGGGATTTTGATCATCGTCCCGGTGTGAGTTATTTCTATCAGGGCACTCCCTTGCATAGTGCCCTGCTTTATCACAGATGTAACATCGTCCTTTTCTTCCACCCTTAGGTCCAGCCTTTTCTTTTGATTTAGCCCCAAAATTATTTCTTTTCCAGTCTATCGTAGATTTCCTTGGAGGTGTCCAGGTTAGAAATGTAGGCCACCAAGTGTTTGTCGATAGAGTCCCAGATGATCTTCTTTGTTTTAACTTCTCCATTCTTCCATTTGTTCCTGATAGAAAGAGGTGCATTTGATGGAGCCTCAACAATATTTCCTCTCACATGATCCAACACACCTTTATGCTCAAGGATTAAATCGATAGACATCTTCCATCCGTGATAGTCAGTTTTCTCACAGAGCTTGTCTTCGACAGGAAAGAGTGTTGAGGACCCCATCGTTCTTTTAGGATAGCCTTGCCAATCTTCTCTTCGGTGATTGCTCTTGCTCTTGCTCAGGTTTTGTCTTCACCTCAAATATGATACCATGTTAAGTTATGGTATGTTCTATGCTTATAACAGTTTACTTCTTTTTCTTATTATATTCCACATATTAGCAATCACATGTACATAAAGTGTAGATAGAACATTAAACGATAGACAGAAAACAAGCCAAGACAAGAGACAGAAGATGTGGCGGCTAGCTAGGGACAAACCCCACAATGTGTGGGGAAACCCTTTGATCAAATCTTCTTTTATCTTCAATAATTCCGCAGAGAGAAATAGTACAATAAATCTGATTTATGTCAGCAGTAGCAAACCCTAGATTAGAAACATTAGCATTAGTGGTGTTATCTCAAAATCAAGTCCTGATAGGCTGCTGGTCAGGTTGACTCTAAGTAACTATTTCAAACCAAGCTTTTGACTAAGGCTTAGCCTCCTTAGCCTGAGAGGGCTCTCTCAAAAGGGTTATTGATTTTGATTAATGATAAGATGGCTAACTCTTGTAGTGTGACAACATAGACAAATATAAAGGCTGGATAAACATTACATAATTTTCCATTGGGCTTATGGAGTCAATCATACTTCAGTAAACTATGACACTTCCTTTACATAGAAGTTAGGGCACTTAGCATTTAGATATTCAGAACACCACTAATATAAAACCACAGTTCATACATGCATACAGGAAGTCAGAGCACAATCAGTGAATTCTGAGTGATTATACATATATGCAACTGTAAAAGACATTTAGGAAAGAACAAATCACACATTCTGAACATGAAAATCCTTCATGAATCCTGAGAAGAAAAGAAGACAACTTATATTACTAAAAATGGTCTTTACATAAGCTAAAACAGTACTTCTGTTATCAAATTTCCAACCCTCATTACATTGTTGTTTCAGCTATATATAGAATCCTTATTCTAACTAATTCGAGCTTCCTCCTCCAGCATCAGGGGAATTTAATAACTCGATCCTTATCTCTAATGACACCTATCAGCTATTTAACTGACTATTAAATACAATAAAGTGTTGACTGGAATTTTAAAGAGTTCTAAATTAACTAAGACTCTAATTCCACTTTCCATGCAATGGTGCCTTCTTCTTGTTCTTTGACACCTGGTCCTCTTTAGATTTGGATGAGTTGGATGTTAAATATGCCATATTGACCTTGAACGCTGAATCCTTTACTGCCCCGTAGTATTAGGAGATGTCCCCTGCTTCTCGGCTTCTGTTTTCATTAATTTGCTCAAATATATAACAGTATGTTTCTTAGTCTTTAATAATCCAAGGTATGGAATGCTGCCATGTTTTTGATGTCCTGTAGGTTGTATTGATGGACAGGTGTCTCTCTTTCAAAATTCCCGCTCATAATATCAAACTGCTTGTCTGCGTTAAAATCATCACCTACAGCAGTTTCGTAGCGCGCTACGAAACTGTTGTTTTATTTGAAACAGCTTGCTTTTTGACCCGAGACCTTTATCACCCTAATCATTGATTGCCAAAAACTCCCTTTGATGTTTCATATGTGTAGCAGGGGTTTACATGTCTTGAAAATAATAAGGCTAAGCAAAATTAACAAAAATTTGGAACAAAACCTTTCCTGAAAATAAAATTCATTTAGTAGGTAATCGGCTTAGCTCTTCCTTTAGATATCTAGTAGCTTTCTTCAGTTGGTTAATCTCCTCTTCAGCTGCTTCTATTTGGCTCTTCATGGCTGCCACATAATCTCCTTGAGATGTGATGGTTGTTTTATTTGTGCTGTTCTTTTGCCAAGGTTGTGTCCCTTCCCCTGTTTCCTCTGTTCTGGGCAGTGCTTCCTGTGCTTGCTGGAACTTTCTTGTCATAGGTATTCTAGGTTTAAAAATAAACTCCTGAGCTGGCTCATCAAATTTAAGCCTTTTTGAGGCCTTGGTTTTCTTAACACTTTCTTGCGGTGACTGTGTCAAATCAATTTGAACCGGTTTAGACTGCTCTAATTCAATGGCCTGTAATAAATCGTTCAAGCTTGCCTTAGACACAGGGCTTTCTTCAATAGCTATAGCTTTACCTTTTTCCTTATTTATTTGGCTTCTTGTCCTTACCCTTGAGACTGCTTCAGATTTGCTTGCTTCATGTACAGTTTTTCTTACCCTGAGTCTTTTCCTTTGTTGATTGCTGAGGTTGTTCTTGAATGATTAGTGGCTTCACTGGTTTTGGTAGCTGTGGCTTGGTTTGCTTTTTAGTTCTTACTTCCCTTTGAAGCTCAACTATGGTGAAATCTCTGGCTGGTTGTGGAGTAAGACCAGTCTTACTTTGGAATCCATCCATGAAAATAAACGAATTTGAGTCTCTGCCTATCTTTTTGAGGCCATCTAAAACTAGCAACTTAATCAAACCATGATGAAATAAAGAAGTTTCACAGTCCTCTTACCTCAGCTGTACCTTATCACACATCTTACTCAAACTGCGAAATAAATAAAATAGAATGTCTATGGAGACTTTCCCGATAAAATGCAAGAGCAGTTTAAAATGGTAAGAATAAACCTTATTGTACCTTCCTTCACAGGTCAAATACTTTTGTATGCAGGTGAGAAGAAGAGCATAATGTTCCTTGACATAATTCCTGGGCACTTCTTTTGTTAAGTCTTCATTTACATATGCCTCTTTTAAAAATTCCTTACAAGGATTCATATCAAATTTAAAATTTTTGAACCATTCTTCCCCTCCTCTTGGGATCTCTTTACAGCAGCTATTATTTCTGGAGAAGCCTGTATTTCTAACATGGCTACCTTTGAATTCAAACCAGTGAAATTTAGCGCAAATTCCTTAGTTACCTGTGCATGTCCTCCTTGTAGCTTTTTGCAAAATTTCCAGCACCCGACATCTTTGGACGCTTTCTTCACACCTTCATCCCTCAACGTTATGTCCAAGCCTTCAGGTTCATTCCTCTGACATTTACCGGATCTGTGCTCTTTTCTCTCCATTTTCCTTTGAGATCTTCACAGCCAAATTCTAACAGCTCCGGTCGAGACGGTGATTCATCTCCTCTTTTTTTATTCAGCCTCGCTTGTAATCAGGCTCACTTGAAATCAGCCTCGCTTGAAATTCAAATTGAAACACAACTGGTCACTCATGCAGCACTCACGACCATCATTAAGGACTATGCATGGTAAAATCTCTTGGGAATGATATTTCTGTGGATATCAACATTCTATTGGTGGAGTAGTGGCAAATGAACATTCAGACATGATACAAGAGGTACGCAGACTGACATGAGTAGACACAAATGCTGACTCACCTACGGACTTGACATTTCGGGAAAGATTCGCTGCGAAATGCACGAATCCATGATTTCGCAGCGCTGTTAGTTATATTTTTTAATGATGCGCTGCGAAACTGCCTAATCATGACGTGCTGCGAAAATGCTAGACCATGATTGCGCTGCGAAATGGGCAAATGATATTACGCTGCGAAATCACTAAAAGACACGGTGACTCGGATAAGACAAGACATGACTATGGAATAATGATGAGTGGAGGAAAACCAAGAGGAGCGGAGTATGATTTAAGCTAAAAACCTTTAAAACTCCAAATCCTAAGTGAGACAAATAAAAATGAAACCAACTTTAACATAGACCTTTGTCATCAAACTAGGGCATGCAATTATATGCATCAAACTTTTAGTTCTAAGTGATAACAGAACCTAAAGCCCAAAACCTTCCTCAGTGTGGTAGAGTTTTCCTACCATATATTCAAGGGGTGATAGATAAGATTGCCAAAATCTTAAAAAGGAAAGACATAATCATTCAGGTCTCAGCAACTGGAGCAATTAAACAGGGTATGAGGTCTATCAAGGATGATACTGATAGGCATCAACTCAAAGGGGTTTATAAAATTGTTAATTCTTAAGGCTAGGAAGGTCCTTTAATCTTAATAATAGGAATAATTAAAAGAATAGTAATTATTTAAACATTAGTTATAATAATAATAGGAATATTTCTCTTATAATAATTGGTATTAGCTATTCCAGTAATATTTATAATAAAAAGTATAATTAAATAGCATCTAGCTTACTAAACAAGTAATTAATATCTTAACTATAAGATTTGTAGTACATTAATAACTAATAAAATCTAATAAAATTAGTTATATTATAAAAATAAAATAAATTTATTTATTATTATTAAGTACCAAATTAATTATCATTTATAAAATTTGAATTATTAATAATTATGAATCGATTAATAATTTATTAGATATTAAGATATTAATAAAAGCTAAAAATTTTTTTAAATTCTATCTAACTAGTTAATCTATAAACATGTACGAAAAAGGCACATTATAATAACTAACATTATACATTAATCTATAATAAGAATAAAAACAAGAGTATTAAATTATCTGTTAATAAGAAAAAGTTAAAATAATAAAATGAAATTTATATAAATTATAATAAAAATTAAAGCAATGTTAATAATATGTATTAAAATGATAAAGATAAAAATAAAATTTTAAGCCGACCTCATCTCCTTGAAATCAAATTATCTTAAGAATATCTTAATACTATTTATACTCTCACTAAGCTCTTCTTCTATCACCATCAGTAATTGTCCTGATGATGGATCCCTCTTGGGATTTGAAACGTTGACAAGTATGATTATTACTGTGGGTACTTCGAAATTCAACTAAGCTTGTTCCTTTAATCTTAATGCATAAATTTTTGAAGAGCAGATTTATGAAACTACATGCACAAATATTCTCAACAACGAAATTATTCAGGATAATTATGAAGTAGAGAAGATTGATCTAGGTGTAGACCTTTTTGTTAATCAAGGTGTGGTTGTCTCAATTCAAAATCTGCCTCCATGCTTAGATAATGAAGAGTTCACTGAAGAAGAACAAGTTGTCCCAAAACCTATATGTTATTGTTGTGGATGAATTGGTTGTTTCAAATGAATATAGCAAGATTGATGAACATATTACTCCCTTTTCTTTAGAAAGTAGTCCTTTTGCAGATCATCAAAATGTAGCTTTTCATGTTTTTCAAAATCATTTGGCTAATCTATTGCAATCATTATGGAAAATGGTTGTTCTTATATTTGTGGATTATGGTCAATAACTTTAGTGGAAGTTTGTGTTTCCAATCTCATATTTTTTCTTCATGCTCATGAAAAGTATGAGAAAAAATCAGTCAAGTAGCCATTTGCTTGATTGGCTACATTAGAGAGAAGAGATCACCTAGTGTATATACTTTCAGCATGTGCCGACAACAATCACTAATGTTTGAAGCACTGAGGAGAATGCCCTAAGACTTTGGTAATGTGTTGTCAGATTTATGATTTAGTTTTAAAGTTTGCAGCAAAGTTTTTAGTTTGCAGTATATAGTTCAGATTCTAGTTTAAAGAATGGATTTGGTTTAGTTTGAAGATTGGAACAAATTACTAGTTGGGTTCTAGTTGTAGTGGTTTCAGGGTAGTGCATGTTGCAAGTTTGCGATCATCCCCAATGGATAAGGCTACTAATCTATGGTGTTCTTCAAACCTCATTGGAAGGATGTCATCCCCATTGAAGCCAATATTACGTTCCTAAAAATTATAGTGATCGATTGATGATTATCTGGTTATTTACTTTTGGAATCTACTAATAAACATTAGCCTACAAATACACCAGGTCTTATAGTCTAAATTGTCTTTATACAGATGTCCCTAGGAGGTCATCATTGAGATTTCATGAGTTAGTTGTCAAAATCCACCCTTTCCAATGATAAAAGATGAAATGTCACTAATGTTATTTCTAATAGTTTTGATTTTAAATGAGTTTTAAGTTTACAAAATATATATGTATTTTGTAAAATATTTTTTTTGAAATATTAAACTTAAATCTAAGATAACTTAGAAAACCCAAACTCTAAACTATGGAACCATTATTTTTAAGCAAAAATAAAAAAGTCAAACAAGGTTGTGGCTCCACCCACACTTCATGTATTGAAATTCCCTAATGTTAAAATCCTTAAGATATGTGCATGTTTTCATCAACGACAATTGATGAATTTGGGGGTGGGGGGACGGGTTGTTTCCTTTTCTACTTTTAACCTACGCCCCCCTCCCCGAAAAGTTTTTTTTACCGTACAATGTTTTTCTCATTTTAGATCCCCAAAGTTTTTTTTACCTTACAAAATTTTGCCCATGCCCCCCTCCCCAAAACGTTTTTTACCGTACAACATTTTCTCATTTCAGATCCCCAAAGTTTTTTTTACCTTACAACATTTTCTCATCTCGGACCCCGCTCCCTAAAATACCTACTATCTACTGCCCCCTAGATTTAAAATCTATGGGAAGGGAAAACAAGATAGGGTTAGAAAACAAGGCATGGATTTAAAAACATAACATGGATTTCAAAACAAGATGGTTTATTAATTCATTCAAATAAATATATTGAAATTTTAATTATGAAATTCATTTACAGGTTTAATAAAAATATTTCGAAATATCATTCAAAATATATTTTTTTCCCCAAATGTTTTGTGACCATAATGAAGTATTTAAAAGATGATGAAAGGAAAAAAAATGATAGAAATAGAACACAGAGGGATAAATAGTTGATACAGGGGGTAGAGTTAATCAGATTTGAGAGGGAAGCTAGCAGGTTTTGTGAAGACAACTTCAACCTTTCCAAATTCCAAGGAAAAAGATCGTCACTTAAAAAAACAATTTCCAAATTTGAAGGCTGAATATTTTCTAGTGGTTCCATATTTCCTGTAGTTTTCCAGTGATTGATTTTATTTTTAGTTTATTACTCAATTTTTTTCCAGAAATTGTTAGAGATTATTTTGTAATCAATTCCATTTTGGAATTTGATATTAGTTTAGCAGAAAGTCTATAAATATATTATAATAAAGATGAACAAGGATTGGAACTTGTATAAAGAAAGCATATCTTTTGATGTAAGTTGTGCATGTACTGAATAATCAATTTCATTAATACATAAATTTTGTTCCAGGATTCCTATGTCAGGCAACTGGTGATGTATCCTCTCATGTGAAATTGTTATTTTCCTCAGTTTTCCATATGTTTTTCTGTCTCTATTGTTTAAAGAAGATTAAGGGTTGAATTTGTTTGAATACCCTCTGCTATGGCTTATAAACAATATTTATGTTTTCACTCTTATATTAAGTATAAAATTCATCCTATCATTCTCTATATTTAATTGAATCTAAATCTTTTCATCGTATTCACTCCACAAACGCTCTAAAGATCCAAAAGTTTGTCTACCTTTCCCTGTTACATTTGTTCTACCATTTTTGTATTTGATCACCCCAAGACTCATTGAATCCATCCCCAATGGTCTTTCCTTGCAGTTTTCAACCAAATATTAAAAAAAACCAAACTCAGAACTCAATAACTAGCATAATATCTTAAAACAACAAATCTACATCATATAGAGAGATCCCTCTCTGAAGCTGTAAGGGATAGATCCCAACTTGTAAAGTGATTTTGTGGTTACCTCTAGGTTTCTCTCCGCAACATTGGGAAATTATGGAGTGATAACACCTTTCATGATCAAATGGATAGAAATGCATCAACATAAAATCCAACTTATCCAAATGAACACGCATTGGGAGAAATTCCTAAAGGTTGTTCAACAGATCAAACTACATGTTATACTAGAAGATAATGAAAAAACCACTTGAGGACATCCTTTTTGAGTCTTAAGGAGCATTAAGGATGGTTAATTGCAGAGTAGATGATGGTAAGAATAAATTTAGGGAAATCGATAGATGGTTGTCTGGGAAGTCACTTGAAGATGTAGGTGAAAGTGGATTTGTTTGAGTGCCATGATCTAGTGGCCATATGTAGTTTAGTATGCAATAATAATTTTTCTCAAAGGGGGAATAATTGTTTTCTTTGGTATGTATGCCATGAAAACTATATACACATGGTTATAGATGAAACCAAAATCGAAGATGGGGATATTATTCATAGTATTTCCAAGTTTTATGCAGTGTCACTAAATTTGATGCTAGTAAGTTTTAGAAATTTATTTAGAGTTCATGTTTTTGTTATCAATATATTCACTTATATTCTTATTCTAACGTTGTCTTAAAACATTAGGAGTTGAATCCTCATTTGGAACAAATAAAGATAGGATGGAAAGAAAAATTCGATGATTGTATTACATACATTCAACCAACCTTATTTTGTGGACAATTGAATTCTATCAAGAAGCATCCCTTAAATAGAACAACTAATGAAAAGGTAAATGCTTTCTCAGTTTTTATTTTTTTTATAAATAAAAGTTCTTATTATTTAATTCACATCTAATGAAACATGTTCTATCAATTATAGTTAACTTTGGGTCCAATGTCCAAGTTATATATTGTGTGCACCATGATAGAATTAGAATTTTTTTGAAGATGTTTTGCGATATTCAAAGAATTGCACAAGACCATGACAAGGTTCATCCAACTAGAGGGATTGAGAAAACTAAATTTATTCAAATTTGGGAGGAGATGGAGAAAATTGGGGTTCCATGTAAGCCCAGGAAACCATACCATCATAAAATCCATGATTACAATGACCTTAACTATGGTCAATAAGATGGATCGACATCAGATAAGATCCTCATTTTGCACGACGAAATTTTAAAGGTTTAATAAAACAATTTTACTTGGAAAAAATACGTAATTTTATATATCATTGAGAATATGATTCAAAATTACAATCATGATGTTATAAATTATGATTTATTATTTGTCCATCAGATAAGATCCTCATTTTGCACGACGGAATTTTAAAGGTTTAATAAAACAATTTTACTTGGAAAAAATACGTAATTTTATATATCATTGAGAATATGATTCAAAATTACAATCATGATGTTAGAAATTATGATTTATTATTTGTCCATTTTCCCAACCCCATCTTGATGTTAGCATATGTAACATTTGCTATATGGTTTCTTAATGAACCACAAATGATTATTTCATGATGGCATACGAGTGAAATTGGCTCACAGTTTCATGTAATTTTAATAGAAAATTAAGTAATCATGTATAATAAAATATTGTGTTTGAAGGTTATTGAAGGTCTTCCATATGAATAAAAGTATAAAAAGTTGGTGAGGCTCTGGAAGTGTTATAAAGAATTTTACATGTTGCAGTTACACGTGACTAGAGGGTATGATGCAAATGTGTATGAGGAAAGGTAAGTCAATTTGAATTTCTATTAAGTTCATTATATAGTGTATTTTAGCATGGTGATTTTGAATTATTCATGACAAAAAATTTGATCAACTATCAAGGCAATATTGGATTCCTTGCTAGTGAGTTGTTATGGTTATGTTCATGTTGTTTAGGAGATGAAATGATTTGTTATAGGCATATCCAAGGGGACCATGCTTTTGATATGACTAGGGCTATTCATTTTTATACCTTAGGAAGGTGAAGGAATGAATTAATGGAGCATAGGCATAGGGAAATGAAATATTTTAATTGCAATAGAGGAGGGCGAGGGGTTGCTAATGAGTATAGAAGCACATTTGAATAAGAAAAAATGTGTGTAATGCCCCCTCCCATAGTTACCAAAATTTACATACTCTCTAGGGTAAACATTAGTTGAGTGTCACTATCATATGACCCAACCTCCAAGTTCCAGTGATGGTAGTGGGGCCTATAATCTGACATCTTACTAACCTCCATCAGGGACTACAAACCACTCAGGAGGATGCCAACCACCCTAGGTGATCAATCCATGAGCTTGAACTCTTTTTCACTTAGGAAACTCCCAAACAACACCCAAAACATAGCATCAATGTAGTTATGAGGTCCCAAACTCATGCATAGGCATGCTTCCATGCAGTTATGACCCAAGAACTCCAATTTTGTGCCATTGGTTCTGAGATCTAAGCCAATTTTTCATGCTAACCTCCAGAATGATGCCTATAACTACTTGTAAGTTTCTAGAAACATAAACAAGATAATGACAAGGCCAACTAATCAAATCTCAAGCAATAACTTGACCTAGACATGTCTAATCCATGATAGACATTTGTCAAACATATGGTAAACATAGAAGTTACAAGTCATGAATGCATATATGATCATAAAATTTTGAACTTCATTTGAGAATCACCAATAATGCTAAATTCCCTCTCTATCTAGTTGCAACAACACTTGATAGCCCATGCATTCAACAACCATTCAATAACTATCAAATCATGAACAAGATACATAACTAGAGTACATCATAGAACCATATTTATAACCAACATATAACAAGAATAGAAATCATGAAAATAAACCATAATATCACTTAATAAACAATACATGTTATCATAATCATAATGAGGAAAATAGATTTTATCAACATATGCAAAATCCACCCAAGTCAGGGACTTCAACATACCACTTGACCATAGATTAGGATGAACCAAATATTTCTTTTAGCGAATCAGACCTAGGCCATATTACAAGAATGAATGTGGGATATCATGGGATAAACCAAGACATAATCAAATAGGGACTCTAGAGGTTAAACAACCTCCACCCTCAAGCTACCATGATCTCACCTAAACTGGTCTTGAGATCACAAAACCAAACCAAGCTTGGATGCCTCATAATTCCTTCACCATAACTTGAGGAATTTTCCTCTCTCCACCCACCTATTGTGGTCTTCATAGAGAAATCCATCTCCACCCCCAACCATTAGTATTTTCCTGAGACCACCTCACTGAGTTCCAAAACCTTCTGGCAATCCAAAGCTCAACCAAGAATGAATCCCATCACACCATAACTATCTAGGAAATGACAAGGCAATGCTGAAACCACTATAATACTAGGAAAAACCCATTCTAATGACAAAAATTCAACCAAAGAAAAAAATGCATGTACCATGCATTCACATCCAATTAAGGAAATAACACATGAAACTTGTTACCTGCAAGATCTTTTTGCTAAAGCTGTTGATCCAACCTTCCCTTTGCGCTCCCTTACTTTACTTTCCTCTGCTTTCATTTTCTTTCCTTTGGCTTCCTTCTCCAAATCCAAGTGAATGCTAAAGTGCTTCAAGAATTCTATAAGTGTGCAAGAGTGTATGAGAGAGAGAGAATTAAAGGAGAGAGCCAAAACTAAACTGAGAAAATCTAGAATTGACAAAAGATGTGAATTGTTTCTCTGATTCATTTTTATCATTGATGTCCCCCTTTTCTTCATTTTCCTATAATTTCCCTTGCATGAAAATTTGTGTCTCTTCACATTCCTTTTCTCCTATTTTCCTTTTATCCATATTAAATGTTAGTTATTTCATGTTTTCCTTTGCCAATTCCTTTGCTAATTTTCATAGCCATTATTGCACCACAAGTTATGCCCACTAAAGTGTTTTCCCAACATAGAGCTTGAAATATGTGTCCCATGACCTTGGTCTTATTTTTCCTTTATTATCCTTTATTACATGAAAATTTAACCTGGGGCTATTACAATGTGTCTTGTAAATGAGATGTGAGCACAATTTTTCAAGCCTACTATGAGGTCAGAAGGTACCTTTTAGAACTTCAAAGAAAAAAGATTCATGCCTTCAACCATTAGAAGTCAACTTCATGTTGAATATGAAAAGAAGAGAAATCCACTCAATGATGACACTATATCACAGTTGGCATATCGATTTCCTAATGTCACTTATCACTAAATAAAACAACTATTTAACTCATGGGTGAAGAAATTGAAGAAATCATTGATTGCTCCACCAATTGTAAGTATGTTATAATTTTAAATGGTATATAATTATTGTTTAAATTTATATTATGATGCCTCATGGTGATGTTCTTAACTATTAATATGTCCTTACAGATAAGTAATCATATTGTAAGATCAAGTCCAATAAGAAAATAATGTGAGGAAGTTTATCGTGAATCACATTGCTTTGGAAAGCGCAAGGCAAAAAATAAGGTTCAAACAAAAATAAACATTGTAGCTTTCCCTCTAGTGATGACTGTGATTTTCCCTAAATCAATAAATTTGTAGATTTGTAAAATACAAAATTACCAAAGTATAAATCTACAACACAACGTGTAAATCAGTAACTCTATAATTTTGTAGAATTGTAAAAAAACAAAGTATAAATCTATAAAAGGAGAGTGCAAATCTGAAAATTTTCTGAATTTTCAATTACAATGTTTATTATGTTACACATCATTGTAATTTTAGTAAAGTACATATTTTACATGCACTTTGACATGGTTAATGTTGTTCATTTCAGGAACTGTTTCAGGTCAATGTGATCACACTAATGATACACATCAAATGAATGGAGCAATTTTTGTTGTAGTCGCAAAACACATTGAAACACAAGAATTGCGTGGAGAAACTACTATTGATATTTCGACGATGGAGTCAATCACTCAAAATCAAATGGATGTTCCATCCTTGATAAATGTTTTAGGGTAGAGTGGGGGAAACCAATAATTCCAAGGGAAGTAGTTGAAATCTGTAACAAACCCTAGTTAAAAGTTCATGTAATAAAAGTTAATAAAGGAAAAATAATACCACGGGTAAGGGACACTTATTCCAAGCTGAATGTTGGGAAAATATATCATAGTGGGCATCACTAGAGGCTAAGGAAAATTAGCAAAGGTAATGGCTAAGGCATTAAAAAGAAAAAAAGGTATTTTGGCACATTTATATATGAAAATAAAGGAAAATAGGAGAAAAGGAAGGTGAAAGGTCACATGTTGCATGTGAGGAGGAAATTAAAGGAAAATAATGGAAAATGAAGAAAATAGAGACCTCATTGATAAAAAGGCTTATGAGGATCAGTTCATGGCTTTTGGTTAGTTCATTTTTGGAGCTCTCTCATTATTCTCTCTCTCACACTCTTGGAGACTTAGAGTTTTCTTGGAGGTTTCTAGCTTTGGAGCAAGGAAGGGAAAAGCAAGAAAAGGAAGGACAAGGAAAGGAAAGGAAAGGAAAGATCAAGCAAGGAGAAGCAGGATCAAGAAGCTTCAACAATAATACTTGCAGGTAACATATTACATGTGTGATTCTCAAGTTGGTTTTGACATGCATGGTTTTGCATGATAGTATATAGTTCTCTTGCTATCGATGACATAGTTTTTTCAGGTTATGACAATGGGTTTCAGCCTTGCCTTACCTTTTTATGGATAGCCATGGTGTGATGGGATTGTTTTCTCAGTTTTAAGCTTTGGAATTGCTAGATGGTTTCAAAATCCAAGGCAGAGGTGGTCTCAAAAAAATTCCCAAAGGCCTAGGAATCCCTTAACTAGTTTTGGTGAAACACCTTAAATCTTAAGGGTGGTGTCTTGGTTTAGGGCCCAATGATCCAATGTGGATTGTGATAAAGCCAGAAAAACAAGGAGATGGAAATTTCCTCAAGGATAGTGATGGATTCTAGATGCATTCCAAGATCTGTTGGTTTTGTGATATTGGTGATGGATTTGGTGAGATCATAGTTTGGTGAGGTTAGAGGTGGTTTAACCTCTGTATTCCCTTGGTTGTTTTTGGATTGGTTTATCCATGAGGTCCCACATTCATGCTTGGAATATGGCACGAGAGTGACTGGCTAAAATAAAGATTTGGTTTAGCCATGTCTACGATCGGGTTGTACATGGAAGTCCCCAACCTGGTCAACTCTTACCTATGTTTAATAAAATATAAGTTCTCTTGCTTTTGTACTTGTTATTATGTGGCTTTAATAGTTATTATATCATTTTTATTTACATGGTTTAATGCTAGTTATAAGCATGGTTATATGACTGGTTATTGTAATAGTTATTGTCATGTTTTTACTTGTAACTGAAAGTATAATGGATGCAAGACCTAATCGATGTCAAAATAGTTAAGGGAATATGGTGGTGATCCTTCTTGTCAATTCTCATATGAGTTATTAGTTAGTTATGCTCTGTATTGTATTCATGTCCTATATATTGCATTGATGGCAAGTGTTTGACAGGATGTCAATGTCGGTTGGGGATGGTCAGGCCTAGTCTCGGAGTAGTTTTTTGATTTGTAAGTCTTGTTTTCATGTAAATTATGGATTCTGAAAGCTACAAGGGTTTGTGGGCAGTGACCTGGATTATGGGCTTGAAAAGTGGCACAAATCCTAGAATCGTAGGCACGGGTCTAAGGAGAAAATTCCCCATATGTATGCATGCCTGGTTGTGCAAGCATCTGGAGCCGCCTAGATGCACCCTTGTCCATATCAAGGGAGCGTCTAGGGTTTTAATGGTTTAAAACTTAGTGGGACCCATGGAATGGTTAAAGGAAAGACTGGGTTACATGATGGGAGTCTTGTAGTGTGTGCAAAAGGTATGGTATGATTCATTTCCATCAATTCCACTTCCTTAACTGAAACCCAAGGAGTCAAATCATATCATAGTAAATTCTTGTCAAATGTTTACCCTGGTTGGCTGGTTACTTAGGTAGATGTGGGAGGAGGGTGTTACAAAATCCAAAGGGAGGAAGCTAAAATTCTTGTACAAATTGGTGCAAATAAAATAATTATGAGATCAACAAAAAGGGAAAAGGTCCTGGATGATCAGAATGCAACATTGTATGTAGAATGGTGGAGGGTATGAACTTATATATAGAGAGATAAATTCCAAGGAATATGTTCTCTCCAAGAAGGCTATTCGTCCGAAGAGATTGATATATTTAGATTATGTATCAACCAAGTGTAATTTTGTATCTTATGATTATAAAATTATGCTCTTTTTTGTTCTTAGGGAAAAAACTATGTAAACATGATTTTTCTTTGCTTATAAGTTATAAATAGTATGGTATCAAGATTTATCTATGATTTGACTATGCAAGTATTTTTTATTCTATGAATAAAAAGGAAACATAAGTTTCTTATTGAAATACAATAAATTAATTAGATAAAAGAATACATTGTTTTCATAAACAAAAACATTATTGAAAAAAAATACATTTTTATATTAAATGTTGAAATGTATTTATAGTAATAGCATATAAAAATATTGTTATTATGGAACTCTAGGTTGCTTGGGAGGTTTCCTCAAGCCCTCCTCTTCACAAGAATCTAATGCAGTGCAATCTCTCTTGCCTTGTGTAGAAGGCTCTAGTTCTTTGGAAGTTGCAACAACTACTTGTAATTTATCTTGCAATTAACTTACTCTGTTTTTATGCAATATCAAGTTGATTTGCATTTTTTTTTAGCAGGGTGCTTCTTCAAAAACTCCACATGCTTCTTGTACTTTTAAGAGTATTCTTTTTCTTTTCCTTGAATAGCATCCTTCGCTTGTCTCAACTCAAATTTAACTTAACACAATTCTGACTTCAACTCTTGTTTATATGAGTTCTGCAAAATTGGAAGTGCAATAAGAATGGGTTTATTATTTAAAGCACATCAAAGCATTAGTGGTTAAGGTAGAGGTGGCTATATAGATTGGACCCTTCAATGTGGCCCTCCGAGAGGTACAACTTATTGATTTTTCTTGAAATTGGGGGTAAGATGTGGGATCATGGAAAAATATGTGACAAAGTTGTTTTTGGTAGCCTTTAAACTCTTCGTTATAATATCAGTTCATAGAGGATCATGGGTTTTATGATCATGTATAAGAGGTGCATCTTGGATGTGATGTTGTGTATCTCATTTTAGCATCTCAAATGTTTTGTTGCTTACTTGTCCAATAATTTTATTTTAACCTCCTTAATATGCTCTTCCTTCTCAATTATCTTGTTATCGAGTGATTCCTTTATTGTTGATGTTTCAAACACATCACCTCCAACATCCATTGTTGCAACAACTTAAAAAAACCAGATCTCTCACTCTTGTAAGGCCCAATGATACTTAAGCAAGGTATATTTATTTTCTTTTTTTAGTATCTACTACTTGGACATTCGATTCAATTTATTCTCTCTTGCTCTTAATGAGTTATCGAACTCTAACAAGGCCTTCTATTTCTTACCATATTTCAACTCTTCATCTTTCTTTCAATATCACTCTTCATAATTTTATCCCTTTCTTCATAATTCCTTATCTCCTCCCTGTGTTTAGTAACCAGTTCATTGACTTTGTTTTGAAACTAAACCTTTAAAATATAAATATAATATTCTTTCTCATTCAATTCTTGCATAATTTTACTGCAAGTGAAATGTAGGTCTGTAGAGGTGGTATGTTAAGAATCTCAGACTTATTTTTAACCTCATTTTTAAGCTCTAGTATATTGGATGCATATTTATTGGTTTCAACCTTATAATTTTTTTCTAAATCATTAAGTTCCTTAATTCCATCATTTATAGCTTTAGATGTTTTAAAATTCAACTCTTCAATATATCTTTCATGCCTATCTCTAGATACCTTTTCCCTCTATTCACTATCCACTAGACATTTCCTGCAATTTGACAACTTTTTAATTCATATGAAGAACATGTTCATCATTATTCATGTCTATTTAACTTATTTTATTTTGAAACTAAACCTTTAAAGAATGAATGCATATTTCTCCTTCACTTCTTGCATAAGTTTTACTACAGGTAGAATATAGGTCTATACATGCAGTATGTTAAGAACCTCAGGCCTATTTTTAAGCTCTTGTATCTTGGTTCCATATTTATTCTTTTCAACCTTGTACTTTTCTTCTAAATCATTAAGTTCCTTAATTATATCTTCTAGAACTTTAGATGTTTTGACTTTCAATTCTTCAATATATATTTTGCACTTGTCTCTAGATACCTTTTCCCTGTGTTCATTGTCCACTAGACATTTATGCAAGCTTGTGACTTCTGGATTCAGATGAAGAACCTATTGATCATTATTCATGCATATTTCACAGCTCTTTTTTGAAGAATCATGGTGAACCCATGGATAAGATACTGATTCTTTGGATTACTCTAAATCTACAACTTGTTGTGCGAGTTCAATAATCTTCTTATCCTTTTTCATGCAGATTTTGTAGCTCTTTTTTAAGGAATCATGATGAACCTATGGAGAAGATAATGACTCTTTGGATTTATCTAAATTTGCAACTTCTTGCGTGAGTTCAATAATCATCATATCCTTTGTGATGCATAGTTCACAACTTTTTATACAATAATCATCTTAACTATTTGAAGAAGCAGAAATACCTTCATCAATAACTTCTTGATCAGCACTGGCAAATCCCTGCATGATATTTACATCTCAGCATGTATATAAGCCTGGCAAAGATGCAATAACAGAAATTTCATCAAGGTTTACCGGATTGATATCACTTCCCACATTTTCCATATTTTCCTCAAAAACGTATTCATGTAATTGTGAAGTGGTAGCAGGAGCAACCCCTTCCAAATTCTTCTGTGGAGAATGTTGAGGTATTTTTTCGTTGCCTTCCTACACTTTACATCTCCTACTGTATGCTTGTTTAGGACTACTTAATCACACTGCATTGGCTCGATACAAGTCAATCATTTTTAGTAATGTTCTTGGGTAGCTGAACTTGAACCTCTTATGTTTACTTTCCTACAATGCATCGTGCAATTTTTTAGCCAATAGAAAAGGTATATCTATGACCAATTCTTCAACCTAGTGTATGACCAGCTTCATGCATTCACCATAAATATCTTTATTGTGGTCATTCGTAATGGTCATGTGGACAATCTGAATGAGGGTTCTATATAATCTTGGGAAATATCTTCCATTTTTAAACCATTTTTGGGAACAACTATTTTTTTCTACATATTTTTTCGGTCATCTCAGTATTTTCTACCTTGGGATTTTTCAAGTGGTACAACATTACTCCTCCCCTACATGATATTTTAGTTGCTCTGTCAACCAAATCAAGGTCTAGATAAAACTTATGCCAAAAATTTACCAATTCATTTGACTCATGATCACAATTAAAAATAATTGCATCTATCTCTTCAGTTCTGAAATTGAATTCTCAAAAATAAACTAATGCACTCCTGCTATTAAGAGTATATCAAGCATATCTTATGGCCACTTTATTCTATAATTCCATTCATCAGTGCTCTCTTGGAACTTTTTCACTGAGAAACTCTCAACATGGAAACCCTGTTTGTCAACTCATGGTGTGGCAGAGTAGGCTCTTGTTTCCATGGTCTACGATGTCTTCGAATCAATGTTGAATGCATGTTGAGAATGGATGTTGAGGATGCACATTGAGGATCAAATTTGAGGGTGCAGGTTGAGGATGCACATTGAGAATTCATGTTGAGGGTGCAGGTTGAGCATGCACACTGAGGATGTATGTGGATGATGGATGCTAAGGATGCACGTAAAGGATTCATGCAGAGGATAGAAGTTCAGGATGCACACCGAGTATGCCAACAAACTAAGTTTTTAGTCGTTTATATGAATAATAAATTTTATAGTATAAAATTTAAATGTCATAAGCTTTATGTTTTAAAATTTAATATAATAACCTTTATAATCAACATTCAATCTATGAAGAGTGCACTTTCAACAATTTTTACTATGTGGGACATTTGGTGTAAAATGCAAGCCATAACATACAAGTGCACATAGATATTGCATGATCATATTTTAATGAATCATTTATTAACGCTTGTGCACATTTGTAACTCTCTTAGTCAAAATTCAAAAGTAATGACTTAAGTTCTTGAATTGTTTTGTCAAGAACATAATCCAAATGTACAAAACTAGGCTTAGAAAAATGTTGCATGAAGACTATACATATGTCATTAATAGGAAATAAGCCTATGGGGCCGAAGATAGGTGTATTTTTGACAAAAACCTCTTTCACATTCCTCAAATTTTGTGTTAGTTTCTTGCAATTGATTTGACAAAATGACAATTTCTCAGTTTTAAACCAGTTTCACCCAACTCAGAAAAATGGTTGTCATATCCTCATTATTGCTTATTTCTAAGTGATTTCAATTGGAAATGGTGTTTCCTACAATTTTCCAATTTTGGCTAAAAAGTTGCCTATTGAGAAAAATCACCTCAAGGTTTTTTTGTATTCATGAGATGTCCCCTTAGTTTAATAAAAATGCAAGCCAACCCCTACTATGAAATGTTATAGTAAATGGATTTGGGAATGGGATAAGTACAAATATTGGGAAAGAACATTCCTTTATTGGATTTTATAACCTTCCCTCATATGTTCGTAACAGATGTATGGAAAGAACACTTTTAACAATTTTTACTATGATGGACATTTGGTGTAAAATGAAAGCCACAAACATACGTATACATGCAAATATTGTATGATCATATTTTAATGAATCATTTATTAACATTTGTGCACAATTTGTAATTCTCTTGGTCAAAATTCAAAACTAGTGACTTAAGTTATGGAATTCTTCTCTCAAGAACAAACTACAAATGTACAAATTGGGCTTAGAAAAATGGCCGTCGAAGACTGTACATATATCATTAATTCGAAATAAGCCTATGGGACTAAAGACAAATGTATTTGTGACAAAAATCCCTTTCACATTCCTCAATTTTTTTCTTGTAATTGATTTGACAAAATGGCAATTTCTTGGTTTTTAAACTAGTTTCACCCAACTTAGAAAAATACCTGTCATACCCTCATTCTTGCTTCTTTCTTAGTGATTTCAATTATAAATGGTTTTTTATACTATTTTCCACCTAATTGTACACTTGGTTTTCAAATTTGGGCTAAAAAGGTGCATGTTGAGGAAAAATGCAAATGCAATCCACCCTTAGTTGAATAAAAATGCAATCCACCCTCTGCAATGATATAATTATAGTAAACAAATTTGGGAATGGGATAAGTATACATATGGGGAAAGAGAATTAGAATTTTCATTTTTCATAATATTCCTTCATCATGACATAATGGATGTATGAAAAGTGCACGTTTAACAGTTTTTACTATGATGGAAAATTGGTGTAAAATGCAAGCCATAAACATCTATATGCATGTAAATATTGCACGATCATGTTTGAATGAATTATTTATTAAAAATTTCGCACCATTTGTGAGTCTTGCAATGAAAATTCAAAACTAATGACTTAATTTGTTGAATTATTTTATTAAGAATACACTGCAAATGTACAAAACTGGGGTTAGAAAAATGGTCGTTGAATATTGTACATGTGTCATTAATTGGAAATAAGCCTATGGCAATGGAGTCAAATGTATTTCTAAAAAAAATTGATGCATAAAATTCCATAGACATTCCACTAGATAATTTTTCAAAATAGATCTAATAATATTATATTTAAAATATGGAATTCTACACTATTACAATTTTATTGAATTTCTAGATCGTACATTTTACTGTAACTAGTGCATGCACACAAATAGAAATTATGTAGAAAATAAAGAATAGAAAAATAAAATCTCACATACACACACAATACACAAGACATGCTCTTTAAAACCCTAAATAGGAGAAAACCCAACTGGAAGGTGAGGTCTCTATGCTCTCCTTTTTTGTTTGAAAATATGGCTACAAGTACAAAGAAGTATGATACCTTGAATGTGGGCTTCTACAATGCACAAACCCTCTCTATGTGCTCTACCTCCTATCCCTCTTGGATATTTTTTCTTAGCTATGGAACAAATGCACTCGAAAGAATGGAATGCCTCTTCCTTCTAGTGGCTCAATTATAACACAACTCGATAGTCTACTAGTGGTTAAGTTTGACTACCTCAATTCTTAACCATAGTTATAACATAGACTCCTCTAGAGCTTTTTAAATCATATTCATGTGGATATCCCCTTTTCCATGTATAATGGGGGCTGATGCAACATCCTCTCGAACTATGGTGGTGAAAACAAGGAGGTCAACTTCTGAGTGGCATAACTTTCACATACAAACTCCAATTGATGCATTTCTTGCATCATTGGAAAGATACTTGTGTGTTGAATAGCATGAAAAGGCACAACATTTAGGTGACACATTTTGACCCCTAAAAACTGTCATTTGATGTGTCAAAACACTCTTGTAATGTTTTAGACCTTTTTTTTCCAATCTGGGTCTTGCCATAAAAACAGTCCCGTGAGATGATTACTCCAGTGTTTCCACTCTTAATGCATTGAGATGGACGAAAAACACTATAATGATCCAATCTAGATCAAAAATCCCCATTTTGTGAGGATTTTGGTCTACAAAATATTCTATTGAATGAGGTTAGGAAATTTTTCCTCCACCTTTTCTCTGGTGTACCATTTAGCTTTGCCTCGAAGTTGTCCTTTCAACTCAATTTGCCAAAGGTCATGTTTCCCCTATCTTGTAGTTTGGGATCTCTTCTACAAAATCATGTATTCTATCAGATCTTCCTTAGCATTTGGTTCCAAATCCTCCACAGAAGGTATGACCTATTCCTCTTCTTGAGCTAGCATTGAAGCCTCATAGAGTTTGATATTCTCTACATTCACAAATGAGTAAATGCACATATATGGTGGTAAGCTAAGTTGATGTTCGTTATCAACCACATTTTCCAGTATCTCAAAGGGACCACATGTCAAAGCCTTGATTTTATTATAAATCCCCTGCAATCTCTCCTTGTTCAAATGTAGCCATACTCTATCTCCCACCTTGAACAATTTATTTGTTCTATGATGATCATGCCTACCCCTTATACTTTTCCTGTGACTTCTACAATGTCTCTTGTAGCTATAGATGGATCTACCTGATCTTTTCTACAAAATTTTTAACCCACAAGACATCTCCTATAAGATCTTCCCTCACTCCTCCTTACTGCACATATGCAATATCCAAAGGTGAAGGCAACAAATATCCAAAAAATGTTTCAAATGGGTACTTTCCTATAGAAGTGTGGACTGATCTATTGTAAGAATGTTTTATATATACTAGATTTTTATCCTAGGTCTTCATATGCTTCTAGTTGTATCCCCTTAGAAGCTACAACAAAGTCTTGTTGTCTACTTCTGTCTTCCCATCTGTCTGTGATGGAAGGCTGTAGATCACTTCAATTTTGTGTCCATCTTCTCCCAAAATGTATTCCAGATGCACCGATAAATCTTGTATCCCTGCCTAAAATGTTGCTCCTTCGTATCCCAAAGTGCACAAATACCTGTCCAAAGAACAAGTTTGTTGCTTCTTTCCCATTGATGGTCTTTTAATAGGGCATCAAAATGCACATCTTACTGAACCTGTCAACCACCACGAACATGTAGTCATGTCCCTTCCTAGTTGTTGGTAAACCTCCCACAAATTCCATGAAATTATTTCCCAAGGATGAGTGGGTATAGGTAAGGGATGATATAGACCATGTTTCTTATTGCCAAGCTTACTAGTACAACAAATCATGCATCCTCTTATGAACCTATGTACCTACTCTTATATCTTGGGCCAATACACATACCTCTACAAGTTGGACATGGTCTTCCCTACACCAAAGCACCCTTCAACCTTGGAGGTGTGAGCCTCTCTAATCAGTTGTGATAGTTCACATATAATAACACATACCTTATCTAGTTTATAGGGTAACCCATCCTAGAGATGGTCATCAAAGGTGTTTTTTCCATCGTGCACATGAATTTGACTTTGAAACTATTGAAACACCTCCTTGAATTCCTCATCCTTTGAATATGTCTCTCTATTTGAATCATTGGCGAATGGTTCCATGTGCATAAGAGTCCCCAAAACTATGATCTTTGGTGTGGGTGGCCTTGAAATCATGTCATACAACTTGTTTGTGTTTCCCTTATTATAATTGATCACTAAATGAAACTATTGTAAAAACCCCATCCACTTTTAATTCCTAGTATGTTGTAGCTTACTCTAGGTATGCAAGTACTATAACAAATGGTGATTTTTGTGGATTATTGTCTCCATTCCCATTAGATAGTGCTTCCACTTTTTCACAACTTGCACCATGTCATATATTTCCTTGTCATATGTAGGGTATTTAAGAATTTCCCATGAAATACTTCAAAATGGTAGCATATAGGCCTTCCTCCCTGCATCAAGACAACTCCCATAACATACCCACTCACATCAGTCTCCACTTCAAAGGGTTGTTGCAAGTTTGATAATGCTAGAATTGGTGCTTGAATGATTTTATTCTTTAGCTCCTCAAAATCCCTCTACTAACCTTTCCCCATTGGAAACTCTTTCCATTTGTTGTTAAGGCATGGAGCATTACTACTACCACTGAGAATGAGGCTATAAATTTCCTTAAGTACTGTGCTTCCCCTATGAAACTTATGATCTCAGAAATATTAGTAGGAACTAACCATTTCATGACAACCTCCATCTTGGCAGGATCTATCTTCAACTCTCCTCCGCCTATCACATACCCCAGATGCACCAAAGACTATTACTTAAACTCACACTTCTTGAGATTTGTAAGTAGATGGTGCTTATTTAATGTATCCAGAACCTACATCAAACGTGAGATGTGACCTTCCCATGTAGAAATATATACCAATATATCATCCAAATAGACAATAACAAATGAATCTAAAAAAAGGTGCAGTTCATCATTCATTAATCTCATAAACATAGCCAGTGCATTACATAGGCCAATTGACATAACTAACCACTCATAAAAACCTTGCCTAATTTTGAAGGTGGTCTTCCATGTATCTTCTTCTTTGAATTGAACCTAGTGATATCTAGACTTTAAGTCCAACTTGGCGAAGCACTTTTCTTGCTGTAATTGATCCAACGAATCATCTATATTGTGTAGGCAGTATCTATTCATGAGTGTTGTTTTGTTTAATGCCTTGTAATCTATATATATCTGCCAAGTCTCATCCTTCTTTGTCACAATGAGGATGGGTGACACACATGGTGACGTATTTGGTTCGATGACGTATTGTTCCAATAGCTACTATAACTATTTATTCACCTCACTTGCTTTTATAACAAACTTCCTAGACAACCCAATGTCTAGCAAAGGGTAGTCTGACAATAACTAGATCTCATGCTCCACTTCTCTCTTAGTTGTAACCCTTTAGACCCTTGGAACACATCCATATATGCCTGTAACAACTCCTCCAATTATTGTTTCTATTTCTTAGTACACCCCTCTAGGGATGCCTTTCCTCTTACTAACTCTTCTACAAACTGACTTTCTCTTAAAAACAATAAAACATACTTCTTTCTGGAACTGATCAATTTCTTGGCTTGATTGGCACTTACTAGCGAATATTTTGACTTTCCTTTTTGTGTGTTTATTATGAGTGATTTTACATCCTTGAAGAGATGGTATTGGTTGGATTTACGCATGAATATTACATCTCACATGTAGATAAAGGGACTTCCAAACACGACTCCACATACATAAAGGGGAACCACATCTAGTTCTACTTCATCAATAAAATCAACATTGATAGAAAAACTATTTTTTCATTTTTGTTACATTGAACTTTGCATCCTTAATTACCTATCCCAGTGGATATGGGCTTGGATGATCAAAAACTTCTAGCTCCAATTTCTAGACCAGCTCTGCTACAATGAGATTCGCTTGTGACCTTGAGTCAAATACAACATCAACCTTTGTCTTCTTGACCTATATATTTATGTGGAAGAGTTTGGCCATTTATTTCTCTTCCTATTCCTAAATGCTACTCTGGTTCACCTCCTTCTGCACTGATATACAAACAATCTTCTCATCTATGTCCAAGTTTCTTTCAACTTGGGTGCTTGAATCTGTGGCCATGCTATTTTTCTTATTATTGTCTTTCTTCTTTTTCTTTGGGTTAGCCTTGGATTCAACTTCCAACACTTCTCCTTTGTATGGTCATCAATGTTGCTATGGTTACTAGGATATTTGCACTGGTGTGCTGTGGCTCTTGTCTTTTTATATTCCCCCCTTTTACTTCTTCTTCCCCTCCTTATAAGCATCTTGTTACTCATTCTACTTCAATCCACTTGATTGCGCTCTCTTCATGCATATGTTCTCTAGGTATTACGCTTGTACACAAGCCCTATCCATTGATTTGGGCTTGAACAATATCACTTTCTCTCGCAGATGGCAATCTAGACCCCCCAAATACTTGAGGAGTAAATATGGGTTCTTTGGGGAGATTCCCAACATTATGGCCATTGTTTTGAACTCTATGGTGTACTCCTGCATGCTTTGGCCCAAATGTTTCTTGACATAGTTCCATTCAATCCACCGGTCCTATATGTACCCAATAAGGTTAAATTGTGACTTAATGAGGGTTTTGAAGTCTTCCCACTTATCCAATGGAGGCTTTCCCTCCAACCACAGGGTCTCTGTGTGGCTCTCCCACCAAGTCAATGCATGGCCCTCTAATTTTAGTCATGCAAATGAAATCTTTTGTCCTTACTTAATTTGATGGACGTTGAAATAAATTTCCAGTTGTTGTAACTACTGATTTAGCTTCAGAGCATCAATCTCACTGTGGTACAACTTGATATTGATTTTTTCTTCCATTTTGAAAAGGGAGTGTGTTTGGTTCATGGAACTTGAACTGGGTTGAATTTTATGGGTTCTTTCTTAGGTTTTTTTTTCTGTTTCTTCCCGATCTCCTGATCCCCCTTCTGATTTGTCCTCTACATTTGAACCCCCATCTTCTACAAATATCCCAATATTATTTCTCAGGGCCTCCATGAGGAGGTTTACGATGTGATTTATATCTATGACTTGTTTTTCCAGCCATGAAAACCTGACCTCTGCATGATCATAAGAGTCATTCACATATTTGTCAACCATGATTAGGATTTTATGATTTTCAACCTCGCTGATCTAGATCACTTAAAAATATCCACAAAATAACAAAATAAACTTGCTTTGATACCAATATGATCCGTAAAATATCATGGATATTCCACTCAACATTCCATCAGTAAAAATATGATGATATTATATTCAAAATATGAAATTCTACATTATTACAATTTTCTTAAATTTCTAGATCTTTAGATTTTACTGTAAATAGTGCATGCATGTGAATGGAAATTATGTAGAAAATAGAGAATGAAAAAATAAAATTTCACACACACACACATAAGACACAATATATGCTCTAGGAAATCCATTCGAGAGAAAAGCCAACTGGAAGGTGAGGTTGCTCTTCTCTCTTTCTTTACCTGGAAATATGGTTGTATATACAAATAAATATGGCCTCTGGCTCGTGGGCTACTACAATGCACAAATCCTCTCTGTGTGCTCTACCTCCTATCCCTCTTGGCTATTTTTTCTTAGCTATGGAACAAATGCACTTGAAAGAATGGAATGCCTCTTCCTCCTAATGGCATATTTATTACACAACCTGGTATCCTGCTAGTGGCTAAGTTTGAATAAATCAACTCTTAACCATAGTTATAACATGTTGATGGTGTTGGACCCGCCAACATGTCAGAGGATATCCCTAGTAAGAAGTCCCAACTAGACCTCATATCATTTGGTGTAGGAGTCCTAGCATTGGGGTAGTATGATATCGCCTTGTTCGTAGTTGCACACAAAGGTAAGTAAGATGTCCTTGTTGGTAGCAAGGGTGTGACCTTTGTAGCAATTCAAGGAAGGTGCATGAAAGGCTCTAACACACGGAATGGGGGGATGAGTGCACCCCTTAGAAACCTGTGATATCACGTATCTTGAAAGGGAGCACAAGAGATGAAAGACATCAAAAGATGGAAAACATGATAGCCGTTGATCCAAAGTGATGGTCATACCAACAACAAATTTCAATAACGTTCACACAAACATATATAGAATAGTCCATACATACATGCGTAAATAAAAAATGCATATATCACTAGAGTAACCAGGATAGATGAAATACAATAACAACATATGCATTAAACATTTTGGCTCTATTATATTAAAAGAGTGAAATATCCAATCATACATACAACCATGACCAACCACTAGTCTTGATAGCGAATGTTGTAGTCACTTCCACCTGCTCCTCCAAAGAGATATACTAGCTCTACACTGTAGAGAAGCCAAGGCTTGTTACAATACACTCCAATGTTTCTCTAAGCTGGACCTATTGGAATCTTGGCTCCCAAAATCCCATACAATGAGTTATGAGGTTCTATAAATAGCAAAGGGTGGGGTGACCCTTGACACTCCCCTTTGTGACTCTTCACCCACCTCATGACTCTTCAAGTACTACATGACTGTTACATTCTACTTGGTCTTTCAGTTTTTCAACATGTTACATTACAATCTACACATGTACCCATGTGAGACAAAAATAGACTTGAGAAAGCCATGCAAAACATCACTAAGACTCATACAGTTGTGGGAAGACCAACTCTTCGACATCCTCATGATGATCGACAATGGAAAACTAATGCCAAGCTTGGTAGTATGTTATGATTTCCGCATGCTCTATGGTGAAATCCTTCTAAAAGTGAACTTTTTCCTTCGTTGCATCCAGGTACACTAATTTGGAACCTATGACCAACTCATCTAATAAAATGTGCATTATAGTCTTGAGTGTAGCCAGACCAACAACATACTGATGCATAGTGTCTATGTTGATCTCCAAGTTTGTGCTTGTGGCTACGGACATCAACTCATCAAAGTGCATGTCCAGCTCCAGTCAGACTTGGTTCTTTGACTTCACCTCAGTGAGTGTGCCAATGGATGTGATTACATGTGTGTGCACAATGACATCCATGCTCCTGAACACCCATGCATGTGAAGTCTGCAAAGTGGTGATGAACTGCGAGATTTACTCATAGTTCTAGATCTGACTCCAGATGCATGCCTTCAGCTCTACCACCTTTGGCTTCATCATCTTTAGCAAGTGCAATGGGGCTCCTTTGTACTTCATTGTCCATGTTTTCATGTGATAGACAATAGCATGTAGATCTGACAAGATGTGTGCTCTCTTAACACAACACTGCTGCCAACTATTGAGATGCACAATTGACTTATGCATAGTGATGAATCTGGGATACAACACCCACATGACTTTCTTGAAAAATGATACTTTTCTCTGGCGTATGATGTAACTTTTTCTCCTCCCTACTTGGCTACTTGTAACTCCTTAGACATGCACTCGTTCTCAGCTATCAAGAATATAACACTCGAGCTAGTGGCTTTGACATATGCTTTGGTGGCATCGACCAGTGTTGTTGGATGCTTGTACACATTGGACACGATCACTCAATACTAAAACTACGCAAGAGATACATGGACATACAAAGTAGGCACTCTACGTGACTACATAATTATATGTTGTGACTCGTCAAAAGATATGTTGTGCATCTCTACTTCCAGATTGTCTTCAAGGATCTCTGTGTCTCCTTGATTGCTTAGGACTTGCTCTTCTTTCAGATTTGGTGAAGCTAGTGGGGTGACTTCTTTGTCTTGAGGCATGAGGTCAATATCCTAATCTGAATCTGGCTAAACCATATCCATGTCCATCTTCTCCAACATCTGTTCAATCTCTTGAGCAAGGTCCTCCTCCTGCGACTGCTCACCCTGCCTACTTTGTGCCAGCAACTCAGATGAATCTATAATCTGCATGGGCATAGTTTCATTAATATATGAATGTTGCACCACTTATTCTACCTATTCCTTCTATGCTTCCTTCTCTCTTCTACGCAACTCTTGTTCTCCCCTTAGTTGTTGCTTCAACCCCTACAACTCTTTTTCTATTTCCTGCATCCTCTGCTTCTCTCTTTGACTATGTGAAATTCTCTTGCCACACCGTAATCTCTTAACCTAAATCTCCAAAGCTTCTTTCAACACAAGTGGATCTACTTTGAACTTGTAACTTTTCTCTGCCTCTACACTGTCACACCCTTTCTCTTTCCTTTGTTGCGCACAGGTCTGTTACCCTCTGCTGCTGATGATGATCTTGCTCTTTAAGATGTTGCTTCCTTGTGCTTTGCTAACCACTCTATAGCTATGATGACTGGTTCATTGAGCCTAGAGAAGTGATAGAAGTATCTCCATGGGTCTTCCTCGAGCCAATGACACGCCCCTTTGATCCAAGGATATTGCACTCTCAAACAATGCTCCTTCATTAAGAAATGCGAGTCATACATATTGAAATTTTTGGTGCCGAAAGTGAATATTTTAAACTCCTCCATCATGGCCTCCACATACTTGAGATTATGGATCTCATACAACCCAATCCACAAAGGAAGAGTGGGCCAAGGTGCTTTCTTCTTCCTGTGTAGTCTCACTAATAACCTTGTCGAGATGTGATATGACACCTCTTGCATGACGAGATTGTCCATGCCAAAATTTGGTAAAACATGTGGAGCCTTTTCTGCGTTGTACATCTATATGAATATGCCAAGGGGTGAGGCATACCAATCTGCTATGTCGATCAATGCCTCCATCGCTGCCTGCGATATGACAGGTGGATCCTTCTCATATCATCTTTTACACCGGGGTGACGAAGTGGTCTGATAAGTGTATGATAACTCCACGAAAGCTATATTTAGAGAACAGCCTACAATAAGTGCGCACAAAGGTTTCCAAAGGTGTCCATGCCCAACCCAAGCCTGGGAACTGCTGATGGGCACAGACTGTATCTAGTATGTAAAAATACATGTATATCTTCGCTTGCTGACCCATAGGCAGATGTTGTGCTTTTGTTACTTGTTTCTTCAACCTGAGCGCCAACATGTCGAACCATCTGGAAGGTCTTCCTTCACTGGCCAATTGATACAACACTATCACCTAACTTTGTGGGAAGGTTTTTGTGCTCTCTTGGCCATATAAGCGACATGCAATGATGAACAAGACCTGATATGCCTTCTGTAGTATCTTCATCTTGTAAACATGGTTGGGTGTTTTCTTGAACTTGGATGGCTCTTTCACTGATCTCTTCAAGATATCACTTTAGTTTTCACTGTTGATGGGTCTGTTGAAGGCTTTATTCATTATGATCACCAACTGTGGCCAGTGATACATCTCCTAAAAGTCCTTCACACTAAAGGTATAAATTTGTGTTCCATTGACACTGCTCAACAACATTGTCTCTTGATCAGTATGCGATAAAATCTAGTGGATCATGTCTGCACATAGAAACACCTGATACCTGCATGAAATCAAATATAAGCCAGATTTGTGAATGTTGACATAGACCTTGCGGTCTTCCAAATTCTCCTCAAATGTGCTTGAAAAGGTGTCATTGATGTCCTACCATTTCATCTTGATATCCTAGTCTATGAACATCTTGGTGTCTTCATAGAGAGGCAAGCTCATAGACACTTGCTCAACTGCATCTCTAGTTGTGCTCTCAATGGTGTCCTTTGACCCTACTCTCTTGGAGGCCATTATACCTTACTGCTGAGAGGTAGAACAAAACCTGTGATACCTAGAGACATAGCAACAATCATGTTAAGAAATTTGTCAGTTGAAAACCAAAAGAAACCTGAGGACTGACATGCAACACATCTGGGTGACTGACCGGGAAGATTGTGAAATTTTCAATGGGAGTTTGGGAGACTAACTTCCTAAACTACGGAAAGAAAAATCCAGGTTGTTAGGAGGCTAACTGACTGCTAGAATTTCACAATGCACATTCCATCCTGGCCTGTTGAGGACTGAGACAGCGCAATGCGTAGTTTCAGTCTGCAACGACTAGAAACCAGTTAATGTATTTGCACAATTTCTGGGGTCAGCAAGGTACTTCATTTTAGAATTGCATAGAGAAAGCTTGGAGGCTAGTGCTGGGCCATATTTGTGCATTTTATGGGACAAAGATAGAGCCTTCACTCTTAGAAATGCGCATTACCGTTCAGGTAAGGCAAGGTCTGGTCCAAGGTAGCCCAGACCCGCCAACGGTGACAAAAAACATGAAAGGTATAAATGCATGGCGAAGATGAGTGAAAATAAGAGTGAATGATCATGCATGAAAAGGGTGAGTGCGAGATTTAGAAAATTGGAAAACAAGCATGTTTGTGAAGTGATTCACCACAATGGTAACCGTTAGTGTAGAAACAATGTCATACATGCAAGAGCAGTGAGATGCAATGAAAAACTTGAAACGATTCATCTACAAGCTAACATGCTTTAAAATGACAAAAATTGTTCAACAAAACCAAGAAAACAACACTCACATAAACCAAAATATAAAAAGTGACAGAAAAGCAGCAAAAGACATGAAAAGTAGACTTACCTAAAAAAAGCTTAGTTGAATGTGCTGAATGCTCCAAGATGCAATGTGGAATGTCAGAGCTCCAACATCGATGTGAGGAATGAGATCTGAAGCATCAAATAAATAAGTTTGATAAGATCAAGGCTTATGACGCGCATGCCACAAATCTAAGAAAAAGTGACACTTGGCATCAGGTTTCTAAAATGGATTTTGCATGTAACCTCGAACTTCTAAAATGGGATCCCTAAAATCTAGGGATGTTTTTTCTTTTTTCCTTTTTTTCTTTTTCAAGAAAAGTAGTCCATGTATGCAAATCAAGATTGCTCAATCCTGGAGGGGATCAATCAAACTGGGAGCACATGCAACAACCTACAATCCTGGGAATGACAATTGTGCCTTTTCTAGGCTAAGAAAGTCTGCTTGTCCTTCATGCATTATGCAATTTCTGGACTGAAGCCCTTGCTGTCAGTCAAAATTGCAAAAATTCTGAGATGAAGCCCAGTGTTGGCTACATTGCACAATTTTCAGAGGAAAGGCTACCTGGCTGCATTGCCCATTTTTTATCCCGGCAGGCAACCTAGATGGATTGCACAATTTCTAGAAGGAAGGTTGGTTCCCCTCCAGAATTGAGCAATTTCCTAGGTGAGCATCACAACCAGAAAATGACTAAGTCCCAAAGTGTCAGCCTATGGGTGGGAGGCAAACAATTTGACAAGCATAGAATGGTACGCCACTGAAACTCAACTGAAGAATTTGTACTTGGACAATGCAAGACATGCTACTAGGGATGGTTGGTAGGGAGGCTCCAAAAGGAAGCTAAGGAAAAATTTTGGAGGGTGGTAGTTGTCACGCGGAATGAGTCAATCTTGCGGACAAGATAGACCTTCCTAGAATCTAATGAAGGCCTAATGACAAACAAAACAACCAAACACTATCTTTCTCTAAATGCACTTTATAAATAATGGCAAACAAATGTGTTTAAGGCCTACCTCATGTCCAATGCAAGTTTGGAGATGCCTTCGCTCCTTTGATCCAAATAAGTTCCTTTGTCACAAACCTGCAAACACAAACAAGTCAAACGATTAAATAGCACCTAAATAACCAATATTATAAAACATATTTAACATGAAAGTCAAGGATTCCATGAAACAAATAACATGAGATACTTGTTGAGAAAAATGAGCTTGATTGTATTAATTCAAAAGGAGAAGAACCTTACAACCTTTGCCTTGACGCTGTACAAGCTCCTCCTAGGGTCCAACAAGAAGTCTCCTCTACTTTGACAAGCTTCACTCACTCCCTAATGAAGCCAAAAAGGTATGTGATCTCTCCTCTTAAGCTCAAATAGGAAGTCTTGATTTCACTAGCATTTACCCTCAAAAGTTCAGCTTCTAACCTCACTGGCCACTGACCCAATGCCTCAATTTATAGTGCAATGGAGATCAGTTACCAGCTCCTCCTTCAAAGGGATAGAGTCCTCCTTCAAAGGGATAGCTCCTCTCAACAAGGGATTAGTTCCTCCTATGATGGGATGCATGAACCACTTGGAGCGAACAATTCACGTAACAAATGCTTCTAGAAAACTCTAGAATTAACCCACGATGAGTTTTTTAAGATAAAGATTGCGCCTTTTGACTTTTACAGGGGTACGCACCCTCCTCTTTACATATAGAGCGTATAAGTACGCAGATAACTTGAACGCGTAACCAGAGTTACATTGCTTTTTTGATGTCTTTCTCTCATTTCTAAAGCTTGTTTTGAAGAGCTGAGGTTCACGACTTGCTCAGGAAGCTGGTATAGGTGGTGATAGACCTACACCGACTGCAAATAATCAAGGTGATGATATTTTTGTGTAATAAGGACATTATTGTTGACCTAGGACATGATCCTAAGGATCCTAAGGGTGTGAGGGCCCTTATGAAAAAGAAGGATGATGATATTGCTGCATTGAGAAAGCGATTGAGGTTGCCTCCTACTGAACACCCTCAAACTGCAAAATTGGTGCAAGAGAAATAAACTAAAGATACCTTAGATTTGTTGATGCAAATGAATCAAAGAGTAATCCAGATGGAGGAAGAATTAGAAAGAGCGACCCAGAGTAAGCAGGGAGAAGCAACCTCCCAGCCACCTCCAGCAGTTCTAGCTAATGTTCCTGTTCCTCCTACACAACCAGCAGCAATCCCAGAAGCCACATCAGAAACAACGGTAGTAGCAACTAAAACAACATCTGAAACAAGCATGAGCATGGAAGAAATGATGAAAGTTGTCAAGGAGCTTGAGCTTCAGGCTACAAAGATAAAAGAGGCCAAAGATAAATTGGCCAATCTTGAAGGAAAGTATGACAAATCTAAAATGACAGTAGCTAAAAAGACAAGGGAAATTAAGGCCTTGAATGACAAAATTAAAGCCTTGGAGAAAGAGATAGCTTTAGACAACACCCTGATGGAAATATAGAAGATTTTCTGGGCCAAGATAAATCATTCAATCACTGGCCAATGGAGGTCAATTCAAGCCATGTATGAACAAGTGGAACTAATTGGCAAAGCTCAGTTTGAAACTTAGAGAGCCAAAACAGCATTGGGAAACATGCCTGAGCAGGCCAACAAAATGATTAACTTCTTAAATCATCAAACCAGGGAAGAACTAGCAGCATTATAGATTATGAACATAACAGATGCTATACTGACAGCCAAGAAAGTGCTGACATTAAGAAGTTTTATTCAAACTCTAGAAGCAAGATGTCGGGAAATCCAAAAGGATGTAGATAATTTTGAAATAAAGCTTGCAGCACTGCAGACTAGAGTATTGCCTAGCTTATTAACCAGCTCTGGAAGGTTATTAACACGTGACCAATATGCAACTAGGCTCAATAATTATGTCACAAATCAGCTTACTACTTCATCAAGTTCTTCAGCACAAGCAAGACCTCCTACAGGACAGACTCTCTATGATAAGATGGAAAATTTATTTCACATGGAACATGAAGTCAACCACCTGCTTGAGATGCCTCCTAATTATTACAAGTATACAGAAGTGGATGAGGCACTCATCAAGATACAAAGGCATCAGCTTCCTCCTGAAGATTGGTGGCAAGCAATGTTGGCCATTTTACCTAGATGATATTAGTCTTTGGCTCCTTTTTCAATTTTCAAATGCCATGTCAGCTACACGTCAATAGTAAGCACCGGATAGAGCACAAGAAAGAACAGGTGGAGCAGGTCAAATCAATGACAAGGCAAAGGGCTGGAACAACAAGCCCAAAAAGCACGGATTTTGAAAACACAGCCCCAGCCGACTCAAATGGACTCAAAAGTCAACATTTTCTGACAGAAACGAACAGCTCTTACATTTGTATTTACTTCATCATTTACTTCTTCACTAGTCACTCCTTAGGAGTTGGTGAAAGAATTTATGAGTTAATAACTCATCCTCTAGATATTTTGTATCTACTTTTTGTATATATATCCCCTCATAGAATGTATTTGGGGTTGGTTGATTAATTCACTTCATGAGAGACTCGCACTGTATATCTAAGAATTTTTTTAATCAAAGACCGCCGAAAAAGATTGGAGGACTGACTGTGTGTTGTGTTCAAATGGTTGAAGAGTGACTTTGGAATACTTGTGCTGCTATATGGGACAATAAGTTTTTCTTCATTCTATTTCATTTTATAAGTATGTTTAACCGTTATTGTATCATTGTCTAAATAACAGGAAAAATGGATAGCCTAGACTTTGCTTAACTGCACTCTATGCTCAATTTTTGTTGTTTCTGTATGTTTTCCTTTGAATTAGCTGTGAATGTGAATTCCTTTTGGCTCATATTTCCCCTAATTCACACATGTATGACAGTTATCTAAGAATTCTTGACTGCTCCTAGATAGAGCTCATTCACCTTGCCTCTGTTAAGTTGAAGGAGAGATTCTTAATTGCCTCTCATTCCTTAGCCCTCATTCCATTCTTATTTAGCCTTAATGTTGTTTCATGTATAGTTATCCTGCTTTATAGTTTCCTTGTGACCAAGAAAACGCACCAGCAGCCTTACTTCATGACTCCATGCCCAATGGTTTGAATCTCTTACACTATGCATGCTTCCCTATTTGAAGACCATTAATCATCCCACCAAAACTTAAACAAAACACAAAGAACTCCATAACTAGCCTAAAATCCTTCGAACAGAGCTAAATCCTAAAGAGAGAGCCCTCTCTGATTGCAGGTAGGCTAGGACCTGCAGTCCAAAGATTGGTTTGTGGTTACCTCGGCCTTATTCCCTTGGGAGTCAAAGGGAACAACCTGAGTGTTAAGAGTCCCAAGTTTGACGGTAACGCTAGAGAAGACCCCAAGCCCACATCATGACTTATCATCTATGGTGTTCGTCAAACTCATGGCTTGACGATTCAATCCAGCTCCACCTTTTCCAATGGACCCTCACTGGCTCTACTGCTAAATGGTATATTAGGTTAGCTCGCAGATATTTTCAGGACTTTAATTCATTGGCTATGGCATTTTTAACTCATTTTCAGTTGCCATTTTGATATGAGATGGGAACACATCTCCTCACATCCTTAAAATAGACCACGGCCACGAACATCTCTGATCACATCCCTGAGTGGAGACGACATCACTGTTTTATTAAGTTTTAGATTCCCGCTCAGCTTCTGACCAACTGGTTCACAACCTCGTTTGTCAGTCCGATAGCCCAAGACATTGCTATGGGGGCATGTGTAACTGAAGAGCAGGCTATTGTGCGTGCTCAGTACCTAGACTTGGTTTACTCCCAGTTCGGTACACTATATGATTATTTTCCTGATGCCCCGAGGCCCGAAACATCCAAAGCCCCGCCAACAACATCTGTTGACGGCGTCATTGGTTTTGTTAATACGTCCTCTAAGAAATCTTCTGTGAACCCTGGGAAGAAAAAGTCGAATGCTTTGAACGAAAACACTTCTCAGGCTATATCCAATTCTGGTAACACTTCTGAGGTTAACACCGTTTAGTCCACCACGGCAGATAAATCCTCGAAAGGGAAAAAGAAGGGAAAAGGAAAGGATAAGGCTAATCAACCGAGGCAAGATTCCCCTAAACCTCCACCTAAGGAAGGTGCCAAACGCAAGCCTAAGTGTCCTTGCCTTATCTGTGATGAGGATCACTATACCAAATATTGCCCTAGGCGATCTGAAGTTAGTTGTTTGTTGAAAGGTGCCCCCAGAACTCCTGCAGTACTCAAAGTGCCTTTTCCCTTGCAGTAAACCTAAATGGTGGTTGATCCATCTCAATCCTCTTCTCCCTTTGGTTCTCAGGTATTTATGGTTGGGACGATTCCCATCCACATTAGTACTCAGGCAAAAGAATATTCGTCGCCTGTCGAGAATGAGCCTGAGGTCCCCTCTAGTGCTCCTCCATCCAACTCTGGTCCCCTTCATATTGAACAACCTAGCACTGAATCGGTCATCCGACCTCCCTCCAAAGGCATGCTCCAGAAATCTTCATACAACCCTAATGCTCATGCTGCTCAACACTATAGCATCATTGAGGACTTAGCCCAGGTTTCGTCAACTATGTCCACATTGGAAGTTCTCCAAAGCTGCCCCTCTCAGAGGAAGTCCTTGCTATCAGCCATCAGTGGCATGGACTCGGCCGATTCAGAATTGATCAATTTTGACCTAGACAGTCATATACTGAGACTGCCTCACCAAATTGCCTTCCTTATCCAGGTCATCATCAATTCTAAAACGATTCATCGTACAGTCATTGATGAAGGCGCTTCTACTTGCATCATGTTTGTTTCTTATTGGAAGGCTATTGGTTCTCCAACCCTGAGCCAGTATCCTATGACCTTAGAAGCCTTTGATGGGAGAGAGTCTTGTCCTTATGGTATACTCCAACGCTTTCCTATTACTTTGGAAGGGAAGACAGTTGAAGTGGAGGTCGAAGTTTTTGACGCCAATTTAACTTACAACCTCCTTTTAGGAGGAAGCTGGACATATGCCATGCGAGCCGTGGCTTCATTTCTATTTCGTGTCATTCATTTTCCCCATCAGGGGAAGACCATCACAGTAGACCAGTTGTCCTTCTTCGCCTCCTCCTCCTCCGATGGCAACGTGCCTTTTCTGGAGCATACCTCCATTCCGTGTGAGAGTGTGGGTGCTGGTCTCTTTAAAGATCCTACCGTTATGGGTGTTTTTTCGCTCCCACCTCCCAACATCGCTCCCATTAATATGATTTTTGTTCGCTCTGATCCTTGGGTTCTTCCCCCCGCTGATCAGATAGAATCTTGGGGCGATTAGATGCCGTTGAGTCCTGCTGAGCTCAACTACATCGAAATTGTTTCTGCATCGAATCCCTCCTCTGAATTTGCTCCTTTGAGCAGAGCTCTTGACTCGTACGTTCAATCCCCTTGGCTTGGAGATGGCACTTCTTCAAATCCTTTAAAGTGAATTTTTCGTTCTGATGAAGTGATTATTGAGACCATGTCTTTTGAGGAACCCCCTTGGTATGATCATCACCATCGTTCCTCATTTCTCCCTACCCATTGGGAAATGCTTACTTGTCTCGAGCGGTTTGCTCCTTGTCTCCCATCTCAACCCCTTCAGACACCCATCAAAGTTCATCAAGTGTCTTCTGAAGGAAATATGGGAAATATTATGCAAATGCAGGCAATCGACATCTCTGTTCAACAAGGGATTGTCGAGCATATCCATGTTGGAGTAACTTGTACTCCAGAGGAGATTTTGTGATGTGTTTGCTTGGTCTTATGAAGAAATGCCTGGCATTAATCCTAGCATTGTGGTGTATGAGATACCCACATATCCAGGTGCCAAACTTGTTCGATAGCATCTGCGCCCCGTGCACCC